>WEDG01006732.1:0-294996 GCA_017591395.1 Schistocephalus solidus | reverse complement strand
TGCCGTCGACGTATTGCACAAAAGTGGTAACCTCGATAACGTTTCCGACCGATAGTCCGTTATCGATCAGCCATAAACACTTCAATAACTTGAACACCTTATTTTACTCAATCGAATCAATCATAGTATCCATCGTCACCGCTGTTTTGCAGATCGATAGATGGCATTTGCTTCAATAAAACAACTGTCAGTCGCATCAAAAACGAAACGCCGGGAAAACCAATCGACAAGTCGTAGTTGACGGAACACCGGAACATATCATTAATCACAGCAGATCGACGCAGTACGCAGCCATGAAATAAATATTGCAGAAGATTACCAAATCGAATATCGTCTAATCATTGATCGAACAATGAGCATGGCGATTCCGGATAGTTAAACTCGATGCACAAAAATACACCTCGGTTAGACCGTGAAACCGTTCCGCAAGCATATCGTCGACGCTGGTTTTCGATTCAGCCGGCGTCGAACTATTACGAACAACGCATAAATCGAAAATTATCATTCACAGCCGATAAGCGTTTATTGATAATACTGCGCGATTATGTTGTCGAGAAAATCAAAGTTGAACAGTGAACGTTGATGTCGAAATCAGTTGTTATTCATTACACCGTAGCATTAAGGTTCACGCAAAAGAAAGATAATGCACCGACATCTTTTACTTTATATTCATCGCTAAATCCGTATCAATTGTTGTTTCTTTCGTTCAACTATCCGTTAGCGTGATACGTAATAGGTAACAGAGGTTTAGTAACAACCGTATAGGTCAAACATTCAGCTGTCAGAATATGTAATTGTTCGCTTCCGCGTCAATAACCGTCAATCGGCTTTGAAAAGAGCAGCGCACGCAGTCAGTCGAAGTCAATTCAGCTTGTCATTGCCATCTCAGTCGAAACCGTCGTCAATCAACCGCTTTTAGCGGAACAAAGTCAACGGTTTTTATTGTTCACGACCAAGCGACCGATATTCGATACGTTAAAGCAGTTTACCGGTACAAACGTCATTAATATAGAACCAGCCTGAATTGTTTATCGTATAAATCATTTTGATAATATGCCTTCGTTCATTTTACCGGATTGGAAGCCGATTACACCTGATCGCTTTACAGGTGATAACTAAAGAAAGATGAAGATCAGTGAAACAGCAGCGGACCAGAATGGGGTCGCTGGTCATTAAGCGAGAATTTTTTTGCGATAACGAAACAAAGTTCGGCGTCCTCATCGCAAGAAAGACAGAAGGCTCAATAACCATGCGGCAAGTTGTTAGTCGACACCGGTGCGTATGGTTCAAATGACATCATCGTTCGAGTTCATCCATGATCAGACCGATCACTTCGGTCATTCTTTCATGTCGGTTCGCGTAGTTGACCAAACATTTCGTAAAGAAGGCAGCAACCGATCATAGTTTGATCATCAATCGTTACCCGTCGAACATACCATGTTTTCGTTTCGTTCTTCGACCAAAATACGAAAAGACGTTTACGGGATGCTTCCGTTCACTGCAGTTTCAGGGAACTGCGGTATCAGCAAAAGCCAATTCAGTAACAACGCATTGGTATATCATCCAACATATAATGACCGTCTCCGGTGATACTTGAAGCGCCAGATCTCGAATGCGTAAGAGCCCAGTTATAAACTTCGACAATATTCCAAACGAATTGATCACCGGTAACGCTGGCATACCTTTCTCCTTCCCGAAAGTTCGAATCGCCTGAAATATCATTTTCAATACAGCAGTCCAGCGGTCGTTGCAACGGAAGTGCCTTGTTGTTGGGGATTAATTTTAGGTGTTCGTCATCGTTCACGGTCAGAAGATTTTATTGAGCAAATCGAATAAGATGGCGTAGAAAGATTTTGCCGACCATGCGTCCGTGGAACACCGACACCGCCACGAAGGCAGCCTTATCAACCCCGGTTTTCGCCGAAAACAGAAAGACGAAGAGGTCAGAAAGCTTCATTTGAAACAAAGCTCAATACGGTGTTGCCGTGGTATAGTTAATTTTTTAAACAACGACGTCAGACTTTATTAAGGCCCAGTTTGGCGAAACTGACGACTGGCATCAACACCGATACGTCTTCCATCAACATTATTAAAAGCAGCTGGCTCCCGATATACCTTAACCCAGCCATAATCGACCGGCGACTACAAAATGTTGCAAATCAATAAGATTCACGTGTATTTCGCTAAGATCGACGGCAGTATCGTTAAAAGCCAAAACATATTTTCCTTTTCAGGACGGTTTGAAATGCTCAGCGAGCCGGTTGAAATGACAATTCAAATAGTCGAACATTGATTGTCTTCGATCCGATACCGCACGGCGAGGTGATTACCGAACCCCGTCCGAGTTCAATATTTACACCTGTAGCACGCCCCAAAATGTTATATCCGGCCTGGTCTTCGCGGAAAGCCGTATTTCGACAACTTCCCACTTTCAGAATATCACTTATTAAAGTCGATCATTCGCTACTTCATAAAGTCAAGAAACAGCGCATTCAGTCGTAACAAATGTTATCGGTAAGCCGTTGTATACAAATGATGCGGTTTGAAACAGTCGTCAAATCATACGGTTTTAAACCGGTCAGTTTCAGTGGCACCGAAAACAACAGAGCCATAGACGGGCGCTCATGCATATGTTTAAAATAACATTTAGCAGAATCGTGCTATTGAAGTCAGTCAGAATAAATCAATGTCGTTGCCAGAAGGTCGTTCACATTTATGAAAGCCCAGCGTTTTGAAACAAAACAATCAATAATGCACTGTCAACATGCCAGCGGCGTACTTTTCGGCGGCACCGAATTGCGCCCATAGGGTACGTAATCCCACAATCAATGAAACTATTATTGACTGACTTCACCGATTTGGCACGCCTGAAAGTCGAGTAAGTCGTTCGTAGCGACAACTTCAATTTTCGCATGAATAATTCGAGTTTAACAGTTGTCGATTGTTTGCCATACGTCAAACGATAAAACATAGCCAAAAGCTTTTCCGAGCGCATCGCTCAAAACCAGATTGGCCCGCCTCTGCCGCGTAAACGAAAACATAAGAGCAAATGCGGGAAGTTTTCACATGATATCAATCGCGAAAATTGCCTAAAAGTCATTCTGTTCACCTATAGCCGATAAACGCTTGCTTAAATCAACATCTTTGAGGTCAGCCAGTCGGTGGGGAGCCAGTCAAAGACTAATGAACACAGCGCCGTGATCACGCGACGCAAGGAAATGAACGTTGCTGTTGGAAAACAAAGATTTCGTAACAGGAATTACCAACCGTCACGTAGTGGGTAAACATTTGCAAAACTTCTATTTTAGTCACAATACACATCTTTAAAGTTAGTCAATACAAGCAACATTTTGCTTAAGATCACAGTTTTCAATATTAGTAATTACTGTTCCAGCGTGGTGCCAGTAAATACAGTTAATAAATCAAAGATTTAAACATTTTCAAATTCCTTTAAACGGGTTATCACGTTCTTTGCCTTCATTGGTCAATAAAACCGAAAACCAGTTGAATTCGAGGGGACAAGTTTTCGCGCCGAATACCGATTACATAACACAGTCAAGAGGATACGACTTGCTGAAATGACGAATTGCAAATCATTGAATATGTCGAAAACGTATGAAAGCCAGTGTCAAAGACTAAAATCGGCGACAACAGCTGAATCGTGCGTTTTGCTTTAAATATCCTCGACCAGTGATTGGAGCCAATGAATTGGTCGCTGGCAAGAAATTCATGTTATTCGGAACATGCTTCAGAGGGGCACGCGTGAGGTTTCGCTGTCATTACCACGCCATTCTCGTTCTTTCATAACAGTTTGCCTTTCGGTCGATGAACAGCTGAGAGCGGTCAATACGGCATTTTCAACACACGCAAGTCACTGGTGGCCACCTGCAGTAATCTGGTGGTCGTCATGCTTACATCACGAAAGTTTGAAAATGGAATTATTGAGCGAGGAGACAGCCGCCTGAAGCATTCTTCCTTTCTTCGTGTTACCGGCCGTCAAAAATACCAATGGCCTCGCTTCTCATTTATTCATGAAAGCATCTCCGCCAGTGGGTCAGATGAATGCAGCCAGGTGAAGCTTTTTCAATAAAACAGCAGCTGGATAGTCTATTAGTTACATACGTAGTGTTCGGTGGCCTCTAACTTAAGTTTATACGCGCATGATCTGAAAGCCATGCTGCCCAGCTAAAACGCCATTCCACCATGTACGCAGACGTTTTGAGATGCCGGTAGACCATTTGCGATGGGTGATTACATAAGCGATTTGCCAGTAAGATTGTTTATCAATCTCATAGTCATTAATGCAAGCTGAAATCGAAGCCACGACGTTTAAGTTCATATTTCAAGCCCGTACTTACCTCAAAAGTAAACCAATCATCTAAAGAATGCTTCGTTATTGAACGAGCTAGGTTTAGACAATATTAACATCGTGTCGGCTCTATACTTTTCCATTCATTCTTTACTCAAATGGCTATATGAAATGCACAATTTGTTACAGGCTTGTTTGTATTATTCAAACTGGCGAAATAGCCGTGGTTGCCAAATAGCCACTGCATGAACTGTCAGGTCTCATCAATCAAACCTCATGAATGCATATTTTCATCGTTATAACATAAAAACGTTAAACATAACGATACTGCTCACTTACGTTACGGCATAGACGTATCGTAACATTGCCTGGGTGTTCGTAAATGTTTTGAAAGAAGAGTTCAACTATAAATGTTTCAACCTTCACTAGTCAGTATTCAAGCGCATACCATATCACTTTCGGAATTCATGTGACCTCAAAATATCTATCGAAGGCACTGTTCACCGGTCATTTTATAAACAATACCTAATATCAGCCAAACCAAACAGAAGTTCGATCGCCAGTTATCCGCACGCAACGAAATTCGTTATAAGTCTATAATCAACGAATATCGTCAAAATTCCGTAATATTGCATCAAGAATATCGCAAAAATGCATACGATTATGTTATTGGTACCTTCAGATTTTGTTCTTAACATATGGACTTTCACCTTTTTTAAGCCAATTTGCTATCACCTAAAGTATGTCCATATGATATCGCATTGCGTCAAAGCCGATCTGGCACCTCTGTGAACAGTCTCAATGATTAAGTTTCATTTTAGCCCCTATTTTGTAACAGCAACTTCCATTTTCAAAAGAGCACAAACAAGTCACAGAATACGGCGAATCGATATCATCGTTACATAGTAGTTCATGCGGCGCAAGTCATTTGACCCCACACGATAAAATGCAAGTCAGACGTCATCAACGTCGTCCGATTCTTGAATTTCAAAGTCATCATTATATTTTCCCAGTTGGAGATATCTGATTTCGACATCAATGGTTTCATCAACGATTGACCACTGTATTTTCCTCAGATCGATGAGTTAGTAAGTTATCAGTTGATTAATATTGTTTCGAAGCCGAAGACAAAGATTTTGAATATCGGCAATTAATTTAAACATGACACCGAGCCACGAAATCGCATACCGACATTTGTCAGATAGAATAGAACAGAACTATCTATTTTCACAAAAATGCCGGTTGGCGCCAGCAGATCGTAGGATTCGCAGTATACAATAGTTGGTTACGCACTTTCAACCCCGATAGCGATGCGTTCATTACATGAGCCTGCGTTCCTCATAAAATACTGGTCCGTAATGTCGATAATAATAATGCCATTTCCCAGACATACCTGGCGGTATTGATTGAAATATGTCGCCTTTAGATTGATAACATTTTCATCCGTTGAATAGATGTACATCGCGCCATAAATACATGCAATATCGAGATTCGATAGCGTCATGTTTAAAGCCAATTCTTCGAACTACAGACGACACCAAACATTATCGGACAGTTTCAGCCGTATACGGCTATTTTAATCGATGCGACATCGAACAAACAAATTTCAGCATTTTGCGTAGTTTAGAGTATCATTCGAATGGCGTCAATGTAACATTACTCAGCCCAGATGGGTATATCGACGACACTGGCCAACATTTAATGGCCTGTGAATGATATGCGCCCGTTATTGCTTTTCAAATCTCTGAAACTCATTGGTATTCGAACAATAAACAAAATTTCAAATGATATTAAGTTGACCAAACAAATTACGTTAACACGCGGATAGTGTTCGGTGCCGTTCGCGGAGATACAGCATCATCGATAAGGTCAATATTTTCGGACTTTGACAGTGCTCAACCAAACATATATGAGCATATATCTTCAGCAACGCTTATCGTTTACGTAATCATTGAATAAATAATGGGGATTAACAAATTCGGTACGCCGTTCGTCGAATGTCGAATGATCGTCAAAGCTTTAAAGTTTGCAAGTCCTTTTATATTGGTTGAAGGGGAAGGTGCCAGTCTTTAAGTTCTCGCATGTAAATAGCGTCAGCCGCCCATTCCATCTAAGACGCCGCATTTCCCGAACGCGGCTCTGAAGTCATCAAAACGCCTATTTATTTCATGAAAAACTGGTCGACGCTACGGTCGGTTCAAATCATCGTATGCCAGTGATTGTGCCGAAAATATCTTGTTCTACATGTTAGGTATAAACAATATAATATGAAAACGACAAATCTCAAAAGAAGTTTCACGCGACCTCTACCATAAAAGACTCCGCTGGTTCAGTAATGCTGCCTAACGTACCTTTGTTTAGTCGTGTCATCAATAGTCATTGTTTTCAAAGTTTCAGCCCGGAAACGGCAAAGTCTTGGAGCCGATCATCGCCCTCATTTTACAAAACTGGTAGTTTCTCTCGGTACCGGTTCAGGTCCACTCCATTATTTAAACCAACTATTAAAATCAAAATAATTGTTGAAATCGTATTTTCGTTTTAAGTATTGAATTCGGTTGCATCCATAAGTCATAAAATAAGCATCATCACAATACTCACTTAGAGACGATTATTACATTATTAGGCAAAGCCTCGCAAAAGCTCTTTTCAGTCTTTAGTGACTTTTCTCAACAGCACGATTCGAGTAGTATTGAAGAGAAGTCACGCACGAACATGCGCGTCAACGAATTACATTTTATCATGAAAAATGGTAAACGCAACAAAAACACTCATCAAATACCGTAACGTCATTAACCGAGATTCATTGGGTGCATTAGAAGCATGAATAGAGCTTAGGTTTAAGCAGCATTTCGTCGCTATCATTATTTTGGAAGATGAAATCTCCGTGGCAGCGCATCTGTTTAAATTGCCGTGCGAAGTAGTGAAAGGGGAATTTGATCCGCAGCCGCTCGTCGCGAAGTTCAGGATGAAATGCAACGTCGAAGCAAACTATTTTCACCAAACCTCGCCTTAGTTAACACTTGTTAAAGCGCACTGGATGGGCGATACATTTTATACGTTTCAATTCTTCGGTTTAAATACCGTCTTTTAACATCATTCTTCAATAGTCAGTGGCGTCCACTTTCCAGTTATTAATTTAAATCTCGGTTTTTAACAACGCAGTAGATACATCAATCGGAAGTCAGCGTTAACGTTCAATATTGATGTACGAGGATCAGTAACGCGCGCCCGGGTTTCGCCGAATACTGACCTCATCATAGGGGAAAGAACACAGTACTGGCTCGTCACATGAAAAACCTACTAGACAAAGTTCGCCAAAATAATCTCTTAAATTTCGAAAATATGGACCAGATCATACGGAAAGATTTCGTCAAGCCGTCCATCGTTCACCGTAACCTTAGCATGCAACCGTAAAGTTGAAAGCCATCACCGGTTATCTCCGCGTAGTTTTCTTCCATTTCCTCCCGGCATTACACTTCGTCACGCTCTCTCAAATGACCCGCCTTTTCCGCCAAGCGTTACATTGGGTAATATCGCACGGTATAGTTTGTTTAATCGAACAGCCACGTCAAACTTCAACCCAGTTTGTCATTTCGGTACCGTTAAGATTTTGCTCCATCACGCCAAAATACAAACATGCCAGTAAGACCTCTGGATACCGCCAATCCACCATTTTGTTTTTCCATAACGGCGTAAGCATAATTGTTTATCCGTATCTGAAAGCAGTTAACGTGCTTCGTTCACGCAGATATCTTTATCCTTTCCGTTAGTTCTTCACGACGGTGAACCAGCGACGAAAACATTGAATTTGGAGTCATGCGTAGTGTTCACAGTATCCGAGACGAAGAAACCGCAGGGGAATAGCAACGAAGATATGCTCTGAAGATCGCCAGTCAGTCGCGAAGTGCCTTCTCGAGACAGCGACGGCCTCGTATTTAGTAACGATGAAACACGTTCATTCGTTAACCATACTTCGACCTTACGTCACAAATCACCACCCGATTTGAAAAAAATAATGCTGTCATACCCACTTCCAAAGCCACGCAACTCGTCCTTCTTCATTGGTCGTAAAGCATTCGCAAAATGAAATCATTTATGTTCATCGTTCAGAGACAAGCCGTGAACGATTTACTCGCTTCCGATACGATGCCAGAAGTTCCGGATGATTTTGCCTGATTAGGTGGGCGCAAGTCGGTGAGGTTAAACGTTTGATTGAAGCCAACTGTCGTTCTGACCGCCACCACGCAGCCATCGTGGTACGCCGGCAAGCATTTTTGCCATCGAACTACGCACCATGCATTAAAGATGGGAAACCGAACGAAATAATGCCACGACGCAAAGTTTACAACCGGTTCAGGCTCAGAAAGCCTGACGCCCGAGTACTATTGCTACTATCAGCGTTTAAAAAGCCTGATTTGCGTCAAATCAGCAAAAATCGGGTAACGACTTCATGAACTGGCCGATAAGGAATTGACGACCGCAAAATGAAAGTGACGAAGTGATCCAGTTTAACGCACACTTGGGTAATTCAGACCGTAGTTACGTTATCACATTTACCGAAAATTTCGCTCAAGAGCAACAATATCTTCTGGAACACAACCAATACCGACATACCATTTCGAGTATCAGTCAATGCGGTACGTCATATTTCGAAAGTTGCCAAGCCAGTGGTCTTCGATCGTTGAAACAACAGTTAGCGCAGTCCCGCAGTTTGCGCATGCAACCACGAACGAACGTTCAAACAGCAACACGATTTGTCGCGAGCAGTTTGAAAGCAAACATTCGACGAATATGTATCAGCAACACTTCGCATGCCGCATAACTGTTCAAGTCTTTCAGTATGACAATGTCGATATCAAACAGCAGCAGCGTCGCACAGGAACTTTCCTTTGAAATAAAGCGATCACTCAACATGGCAACCGATAAACGCAAAGAACATTGCTGGCTCAACAGATTGCCAGTCGCCCGTGAACGATATTCGGTTCAAACGAAAATATAATTGCCATGCCATCATACTTCGGAATTAATAAAGTTCAATAAGCCGCGTCATAACGTTTTCAATAAAACAGTAACCCGGCCAAAAGTTCAATTAGTAGCAAGTCAACACAACCCGAATTTATCAGAAGATAAAACACGATCAGAAGCCATGATTAAAGCCATGGTCAGCCATTGTCAGTCAATAGCTTTGCCGACTCCTTTCGTTCAGGACCAACATTCCTCATCGCCCACGTTATGCTTCGTTCGGTCAACATGAACACAGAAATCACACCAATACGCTGGTACAATCAGCCTAAACTATTCGATGGGTCGCCTGGATTAACAGATTTACCACGTATAAATAAATTGCCGTGCAGCATTTGAACGCACATGCCGATAAAAGCTCAAAAATGTCACGAGTTTCTGAGAAATCGATCGCCAGCCAGTAATAACCACTTTGATCTCAACATAGTATTTTTCGAGTCATTAAACATCATGTGGACTTTCCAGAAGTACCGTTCAACACAGCAGATGCCGATAGCATATTTTAACAGATGTTCGCGTGTCCAGTAAAGTCTTTTCGAACACTATCCATACGCCGATCATCATTAAGGTCGAATTGACGCCGACATAAGTTTAGTGCAAATAGTATTTACGGTTGATTGAAGAAAGTTGCGTATTTTCCGTATTTGTCGAAATGGTTACTTCACCTACTTTGGCCTTAAACAGCTTGCCAACATGAGATCGAGCCAAAGCCGGTTGTTTTCCTTCATCCAGATAACGTCATGTTGCAACCGAAATAGTCCCCAATTAAGCTCCAACGACGAAGGTGTCGATACGTCGCTCCTTCTAAAGAAAACCGGTGAAGTTTTAATCCAGCTTGGCGTAAAACCTCGTTCACGCACGTCCCGAGATCAAAGAATCAGAAGCCAGCATTTACGCACGTCTAAGGTGACTGATGTTTACAGGAAACCATTGTCTGACTAACAAAGCCCGAGGATAGGAACAGGACATCAAAATTTACGTTTGATTTAACTGGTCTCTGGCCAGATATCATCTCATAAAAGTTCATCACCGTTTGATGAACAGACAGTTTGAACTTTATCGTAGTCATGAATTCTGAAATGTACGATAGTACCAACGATATGTTTGTCGCAGAGACATGCGAGTCATAGAAATCGATCAGTCGCCGATAGGTACGGACTGAAATAAACCGCAAATTTCGGTAAAGTCAGTACTTTTCATAGGTTGCCGGGTTAAGCAGGTAAACCGTGATTGTTCGCCGGTTTTCACCAATGTGGTTAACCGCGACCACAATAACGATGTTGTTTTGCCAGGCCGCGCCTGGTCTTTAGAGCCAGTGGTGGTGTCTTCACCGGATTCGAGACATATCAAATCTTCAGGGCGATCGTGGTTAATAAATATTTTTGTTCGATTAAGAGATATTTTTCGTCGTAAATATTGCAATGTTTACCATCGCCTCAAAGAATTTATTAATACCCAGAGTCTTCATCTATTTCGTGCTGAAGTTTATATACCAGCCTGCTTTATCCAGGTCGTTAAATTGATGCAGCAATTTGCTCCAGAATGCAGAAGCGTATGTAAACGCATAAGTTCAAGAAAACGCTTGATGTTTTCCCTTCTATGGAATGAACTCCTCTATACAAACCGTTTTCTATGCTTCAAATAATTTCAGCATAGCCAGTAACGTTCCAAAAGTTGCGTAAACATATCACCTCGGTTCTCACTTCAGACTGTGGGCATCTATCGTATCATCGAATTTTAAAGCTACTGTTTGTGCTGGGATTCATGAAAGTCTCGCATTATTTTTAAGCCTCAAAGCACGATGTTTCATCGACAATTTTAGTCCCCATTTATACAACATCAGACGTGTATTGTGAAGAGATGAGTGTTCCGGTTACGAGCCAGTAGTCAACACAATCGAACATGTCCTTCAAGTTCGACCACTGGAGTATTTGCGACATTGAAACACATTACACAAAATTAATAACGGTGATTTGATTTTGATTAATAAATATGACTCATAGCTTCACTGAAACAACAATATATTCAGCGAAATGTCGAGAATTCCAGAAGAAGGGCGTCTTCAGTCTTTCAGTTCTTCGTCTTTCCCATAGTTTCAAAGTCGTTTTAGTTTAATGCCTTTTGCACTCAATATTGCTGATACTGAACTTATAAGTTATTTTTGAACAATAAGAAACTTTGCCCAGTAATTGTGTTTTGTTCGACGTGTAGTAAATGTTAAAACAGTTGTGTTTAAAACAGGCGAGTTTGAGATTATACTAAATACCTTTTCAAATGCCCTGAGACAATGTCATCGGTGCCGGTCGCACGAGTTATCAGAGGAATGATCGCCAATAAAAGCCAATTACGTATTTAAAGTTCGCGGAATTCGCATTTAAGGGGTCTCGACTTATGTGGTCGTTCATTAGCCAATTGGTTAGTGCTGAGATAACGCCATTGGTATTCGTAATTGAAGATGGGGACGAATTGATGACTATCTTTTTACTACTGATAGTTTGGTTCTGAGTTGGTTTTAAGTCAGTTTTGGTACATGGGTTTGATGTTTGATAGGTTTTGTTGGGGTCGAGCCAGATACTTTTGTATCGTATGGAAGTACTACCAGGTTTTATTTCGGCGCCCGATGGCGGAACCAGCTGCTCCAACTGTGTTTGAAACAAAACCTGGTGAACTCTTCCATACATTACAAAAAAGTATCTGAACTCATTTGAAGAAACCTATGGAAGCATCAAATTTACATGGCGCAGAAACCAACGACTACACTTCAAAACCAGCTCGTATACTCTAAGGATAGGCTTATCAATTTAGATAAAAAAGATAGTCGTAAACAAGATCCCATGTAACAGTTGCAGTGCAGTTTATTGTGGCCAGACAGGAATATCAGCCTCTCAGCGCCTACAGTAACACCAGTTGGCTGTAAAGAGACGATACCACATAAGTCAAGTTGCCATGCAGACACTTGAAGCAGGGCACAAATTTGCATGGGACAGAACTTGGCTTGTTGGCTTGTGCTCATTGAAGAATAGTCGGAAATTCGTAAAGGTCATTCACTCTGATAACTCGTGCATTACTCGGCACATAAAATTCGATGACATTTACAACAATCTCAAGGAACATTTGAAAAGGTGGTAGCCACTCTGGATGTAATGTCCTCCATCAATGACGGTTATTGACAGGACTGCTTCAGCAATATCGATTTTGTTCTCGCCTGTTTTAAATTTTAACTGTTTTAACACATTTACTACACGTCAGACAAAAACCTGGGGAACCAGCGTCGATAAGTTACTGAATAAAGTTTCTTATTGTTTCCAAAAATAACTTATAAGTTCGAAGTATGTATATGAAATAGCGTAGGGTTTTAAAAGGCGTAAACTAAAACGGCTAGACTATTAAACGGAAAAAGATTGAAGAACTTCAGAAAGATACAAAAGGTACCTATATATGCCGTCATTCTCTGACATTTCCTTGGAATGTGTTGTTTCAATTAGAATATGGAGTCCATGACATTAATCCAAAATCAAATCACCATTTATTAATTTGTTTGTAAATTGTGTCGTTTCCTGAAGAGATGCTTGGCTTATTAGTATGCAAATACTCAAGTGAATCAATTGAAACTTGAGGACATGATTTTCGGTTGTGACGATACGTTTAATCATGCCAGGACACTTCATGCTCTGCCCTTCCTTAATACACATCTGATGTGTATAAATGAATAGGGGACTAAAAATTGTCAGTAAGGCATCATTAACAGGGCTTAAAAAATGTCTGGACTCTTAAGTCCCAACTTTGTGAGTAAGCTGTAAAACCGATGTGATACGGTAGATTGCCTAATTCACGAAGTGAAGTCATGGAAATTTGAGGTGGTTATATGGCACACCTTTTAGGACGTTACTTTTGTATGCTGAAATTATTTGAAGCATAGAAAACAGTTTAATATAGAGGAGTTCATTTCAGATCTTTTTATAGAAGGGAAAACGGAAGCAAATCAAACGTTTCTTGAACTTTATGCGTTTTTCATACGCTTCTGCACATTCTAGAGCAAAATTGCTTGCGTGTGCGCGTTCAGTTTTAAACAATTACAAAGTTAAAGCTGGAAACAATTTTTATATAAAACTTCGAGAACAGGAAGTATGGTAACACGTTCACGGAAATAAGATGAATGCAGGTGTGAGAAATCAAATTCTTTGGGAAGCTTAGTGAGCAAACATTTACGAATATTTTGACGAAAGAAAATATCTCTTAATCCAGACAAAATGGTATGCTTACGATTAAACCTGAAAGGTTGGTAACGGGACTCAATTGTCTCGAATCCGATCGCTGAGAGCCTACCACCACCTGCAAATGCTTCCTAAGGCCAAGAGCGATGCAACAAGAGAACTCAAGACCAAAACAAGCATCGTTATTGTGGTCGCGGACAAGGGGCGTTAAAAATTCCCATTGGACAAAGCGGAAAACCTTTAAAAAGCCAAAATCTTAGTGTGGTGATCACGAGTTTTACCTCTTATGCGAAGCCAACCTCGTGAAAACACTGACACGCGAAATTACTGCGGTGCAACCAGTCCGACCCACAGATCAATGGTAAGAGCCCGGCCTTGGTCCGGTTCTATGGCCTCACATAGGGTGCTCCTCCGCGACCAAACGTATCGTTTGAAGGCACTCCCATGTACGCATTTTCAAAGAGGCTCTTTCGGATGTTGCTGACTGCTGATAAGGACAAAACTGTCTGTTCATCAAACAATTATTGATGAATTTTATAGGGGATAATTATCTGGCCAAGTTAGTTAATCGTATCATTTGATGTCCTGTCCCTCTTGACTTCTATCCCTCAGACTTTTGGTAGTCAAGACCATGGAACCATACCGACGTAACAAACACAATGAAATGAAGAATCACCTTAGACGTGCATAAGTCTTTTAACTTCTGGTCTTTTGTCTCAGGACGTACTTTACGTTAGACGGCAAAATCAGCGCACAGATCTTTGGGTTTGGCGATCTCGGGGAGCAAAGCCGAGATAATTCTAAAACGGTTGGATTCACCGGTTTTTCAACACTAGAGACTGACAGTATCGGCTCGGATGAGACCTTCGTCGTTTTAGAACTTAATTAGGTTCTTCAGTTCAAGCAACGCCCAAACAGTGACCTCCTTGGATGAGGAAAAGGACAAAACAACCAGCTGGCTTTCCTCGATCTCATGGTCAACCACAAGCTGTTTGTTTCCTAAAGACCAAAGTGTTCGTGGAAGTAATTATTTCGATGCAAATACGGAAAATGCACAACAACTTCCCAATCAACCGTAAATGCTGTTGCATAGGGGCGCTATGTCAGCGTGTTCAGAACCCTTGTAGTGAACCAGAAGACAAAATGGCCGAAGCGTGCTATGTTCGATAGGTGTTCAGAGAAAAAGACTACTTGGATACACCCAAAGACTAGACAACGAATCTATTTACAAAAATATATATCAGCATCTGCTAATATTGCTTGATCTTACAGACTGAATTGCCTTCTGGAAGTCCATGATATGAACAATGACTCAGAAAAATATATGATTTGAGAGACCTCAAAATTTGGATTATTGCAAGCTCTAGGCGATTAATCCGATGGGGACAATGCCTAACTATAGAAACTCAGTGACATTTTTTTGAGCTTTATCTAGCATATTGCATTCATCACCACAGCAGGCAACTGCGTCTTGTGAATATTGCGCTCATCATACCCTGATTATATAATCTATGACTGTTATGAATGGATTTAGATGATTATCACCAACGTTCTTATTATTGAATATGATTTCTGGTGATCGTATTTGATTCTTCTCAGGCAGAAGCATCATAAGCATGCGTCAGCATTGAAGTGTTAGTTCCTGACAAAAAGCAGGAACTCTAGCAACCAAAGAAACTGTGACTGGTTAATATTTCCAAAGCTTTGACCCAGTCCTTGGGCATTTTGAAATCATGGCCCTGATCGATGTTTTAATCTTCACTGATAAATTCAAGGTTGAAGTGACTTGGCATACTAGTTAATTTTTGTAGGTTACTGGTTTAATTGAAAACGTTATGACTTTGCCTTTTGACCAATTTATTCGTTCCCGGGTATGGTAAAGCATGGCTCAGGCAAATTATATTGCCTCGTTTTGGACCAAAATATGTAAACAGACGTTCCGGGTTTGCGTAAAATATACCAATCTGTTACCGTTTAAGAATTAACCGAAATGTTCTTTGCATTTTATCAGTTTATATGATTTCGTGGTCAGCTGTTTCAAAGGAAAAGTTCCCTGTACGATAACTGCTGCTGTTTGTGTCGCAACAATCTCATTGAAGACGTAATCAGATAATGTTTTTGCAACTCATACTGAAAGACTTAGGCTGAATTATACGCAACATGCAAAGTCTTTTACATTTTATTGCTATTGTATTCAGTCGGAAATGACTTACTTTCCAACAAAACACTCGGTAAATCAGTGTTGTAATTTGAACGTTCGTTTTCTTATTAAAAGATTCGATGGACATTTTTTGTGCACAAACCTGCAGGTTTTACGCATATCCCTGTTGATAACCAACAATCAGAGACCACCTATTTGTAGCTTTCAAATATAACACAGTTTTTCCGCATTGGCTGATACATTTCAGCTCAAATAATTATGTCAATTATTGGACCGAGCCTTAAACTGTGTGTTCCAGAGAATGTATTTATAGTTCTCCTTGAAAATAAAATAAGGCAGAGACAATTGTTTCCACATTTTTTCCGGTAAAATGTAATGCGCATTGAACTGCAATCCTAGACTACCTAAGTGAATTGCATTTAAAACTGGATCACACACTTATATCGATACTTCATTTTACGGTCAGTCGTGATGAGAGCCCCACTCTTATCAACCCAGTTCCTTTAAAACAAAGTCATTTACCCAGTTTTTTGCTGTTGGCAAATCAAAATTTTTAAAACACTTATTTTTGTCATGTATGCCTCAAAGGCGTAAACTCTGAGCCTAGTTCTTTTGAACATAAAACGCACGTCGATGGCAGCAATGCCTGCCTTCGTTCGGTTTCCCCATCTCTTGGCAGTGTGCATAGTGCGTAAGACACCGACAAGCAAAAGATGCGCTGCCTACCGTGCGCGCACCGATTAAAACGTGAATGGGTTTGGCGGTCGGAACCCTGACAGTTGGCTGTCAAACGTTTAACCTTCTGACGCCCTGTGTAGGCAAAATATGCAGGTTTTTCTTAGCATCACGGCACAAATGGGCTGGGAATTAAACCGTACTGAGATTTCGGGCACTATCGTTCACAGCTTGATGTCTGAGACGGTGGGAATTTTCCTGCATGGATTTCTAACATTTTGCGGGCAAGAAAACTTACAGTAAATGGAAAAAGAGGACAGGTTACGATTTGCGGCATGGAAGCGGAAGTGTAGGAATACTATTATACATTATTTTTCCAAATCAGGTGAAATTGATTTGTATTTTTAGCTCTTAGGTTTAATCCGTCAAGCTATGGTTAGCTAGCAACGGAAAATAGGGCAGTGGTGAACATTTCATGTTACACTAAATACAGAGCCGTCCTTTAATCTCGAAGAAAACTTACTTCGCGGCCAGCCTGACTAGCGATGAAATCTTCGTATATCTTCATTGCCTGTCCCTGCAGTTTCTTCGTCTGGTTAATTTTTTTGTAATTTTCACACGCAATCCAAAATTCAATGTTTTCGTCACTGAATTCTGTCGTGAGAAATTCCTTGAAGAGTGCAAGACCATCTGCATGGGTAAAAATTATACGTTAATAACTTTCAAGATACGGATAAAAAAACGAATATATGAAATAACTGCCCACTATAAACGTGGTGTTATAGACAAAACAAAATAAATTAGTTAGTATCCAAGAGGTCTCTTACTTGAGCATGATTTTGTATTTTGAGCATGATAGGCAAATCACTTAACGAGTGCAAATGACAAACTAGGTTACAAGTTTGACGTAACAGTTGATTAAACAAAACTTATACCGTGCGATGTCGTTTGTCTACTAATACTTAACGCTTTAGCGGAAAAAGCAGGTCGTATTTAAGGAAAACATGGCAAAGTGGAAGTTTTTTCTGGAGATACTTTAGGAGGAAATGGAATCAAAGACAAACTACACGGAATATAGCCAGTGACCAAGCTCAACTTGCAGTTGCATGCTAGAGTTACGGGTGACTTGATAGTTGACTTGGCAAAAATGCTTCCATGGTCTGGTCCCATATTTTCCAGGATGATTTAAGGAGGACTATTTACAACCCAGACTGTCCCAAATTAGAAGTTTTCATGACAGAGTTAGTGCAATGGTCTTTCCTATGATAAGGGAATGTGGATGCAACTTAGATGTCAGCGAAAGAAAATTATATTGACGCGGTGCGTGGCCAGTCGGTGCAGTCGTGTCTCAACGCCATGTGTGGGCGTGCGCCCTGGCCATTTCCCGGCAAATCATTGAGTGTATCTACTAGTACTGCGTTGTTAAAAAAACCAAGATTTAAATTAATAAGCCGCCCTGACTAGGAAAGTGGACGCCGCTAGGCTGAAAAGTCCGTCTCTCAACTTAGAGAATGTGTTAAAAAAGGTGAAGTATTTTATGATGGTTGGTTTAAACCATGCATTAAAGAAGAGGCAAAACGATGCAAAATTATTATCCTTTATCCAGTGCGCTTTGAGCTTATTTCTAGGGACCTAAGTGTTAGCACTAAGGTTGGGTTTTGATAAAGTTTTAGTGAAAATAATTAACTGTACGGCCAGGGTTTAGAGTTATGACGTTGCATTTTCTACTCATCCTGGAATTTCGCGGCTGGGTACATGTATAACCAGGCAGATAAGGATTCCCCTTTCCACTTCTTCTCACGTAAGTTTAAACTAAGATTCACGCTGCACAGGTTTCATCTTAAAAAATGTAATACGCGTAAAATGCCTGCCCAAATAAATATTCATCCTTCCTAATTATGCTCCTAGTGCACCCAATGAATCCTCAGTTGTGAGCGTTACGGTATTTGGTAAAAGGAAAGAGGCGGTGTTTTTGATGCGTTTACTTATTTTTTCATATTTGCACATTTTATAAAAATATTAATTCGTGTCCCTTTAGCGCATGTTTCGTGCATTGGCCTATCTTCTATCTACTCGAATGTGCTATTTTAAAACTGAGAAAAGTCACTAAGACAGAAAAACACACAGGAAGCTGCCTCTTATGTAATAAATCATCTCTAAATTCGTAGAGTACAGGGATGTGTCGCCTATTTTTTATGACTTATGGATCGCAACCGGATTCAATGCACCTAAGATTACCGAAAATGCAATTTGCTAGGTATTTGGTTTGTAAATATGTTGGAACTCAAATAATAAGGTGGGCCTGAAGGCCGATTTCTTATTCACCGAAGCCTGGTTTAGGAAACAAATCCCGCTTTTTAAAAAATGAGGCAGTGTCAGCTCCAAAGTTTGCCGTTTCAGACAAACACGAAACAAGTTGTGAGCTTTTTGTTAATATTATTGGCTTACATTCATAAAGGCACGTTCGTTGCTGTACACAAGTTATCTTTTAGAGTCTTTTATGGTAGAGGTTGCGTAAACCTTTTGGAATTTAATCATTTTTTCAATATGTGCATGCCAACTCTTGTTTGCCTCTTTTGCCTTAGAACCAAAATATTTTTAACAACGTCGCAAGCGTATGTTGATGGATTTAGATATTATGCTACAGTCGGTAGTTTTTCATAAATAAATAAGCATTTGATGGCCTACATAAGGGCCACGTTCAGAATGCAGAAAGCACGTCTTAGATCGTCATTTACTACAGCTGACGCTAATTTTGCTCTGAGAACTAAGACTTCTTTATGACTCCCACTATCAATATAAAAAGGACTACAAGAGCCATTTAAAGCTGACTGATCATTCCCAGTTTCTCAACGATTTGGTGACGAAGAAAATACCGGAGCTGTTTAATCCCAGTCTGTTTGTCTCTAATGATTACATGTAAACTTGTCGCGTTTGCTAAGTGATATATATATATATATATATTTGGTTGAGCACAATAAAATAATTATAAGTCAAAAATATAAATTGGTATTATCTCGGCTCATTGAAATTCTCTACTGCTCTAAGTATCTCCACACAAATTATACTCCAACCGGGGAACTACTATCCGCGTATTTAGCGTAATTTGATTTGGTTAGCTTAATATCATTTAAGTTTGTTTGTGCTGTTCAGGTCACCAATGCAAGGGAGTTTCTAGAGATTTAAGAAAACTGGCTCAACACGCATATGCTTAAGAATCACGCATATCAGTAGGCATTCCTGGGCCATTAGAATGTCAATTCAACTAGTGAGAAATCGTGTCATACCCATCTAGACAGAGTAATGTTACATTGGCCACGTATTCAGAATATTATCTAAACTACACAAGAAGATATGCAAAATGTTTGTTTGTGTGTTTTCAATGTCACATGATTAAAATAGCCATGCCAACAAACTATCCGATAATGGCTAATTGTCGATCTATCCAAACAAAAGCAGTGGATTCGAAAAGTGGCTTTAAAAACATGACATATCCGAATCCTCTGACACGAATGTACGTATATTTATGGCACGTGCACATCCCTCTCAACAGTTCATGGCCGTAAATGTTCGCCCAAATCTAAAAGGGCAGTTTTCGAAACTTCAGATGGCCGAGCATGACAATGTGACAATACTACATAAATTATATCTAGGAAATGGCATTAGTTCTATTATCGAGCAATTACTTGGACCAGGTAATCTACTTTATAGGGAACGCAAATCATATAGCTAGGCACACATCACTTATCCGAAAATTTGGGGGTTACTTCAAAGTGCATGCCAACTGAGTCACTGATTCCAGGAGGATCTGTATACTGCGAATTATACTGATCTATGAAGGCATAACTCACTTTTACGACATTTTGTGAAAAATGCATTTGCGATCGTTGCTGTTCTATTCTATCTAACCAAATGTCAAATTATTTAGTATGCGGTTTCGGTGAAGCCATTAAGTTATCCTGATTAATCATATTTAAATTCATTGCATTATTAATGAGGAAACCAGTGCTAAAGTACTTTGTCTTCAACTTCCAACTGTCATATTAACACTAACTCGATAAGTTTATTTCCAGTCTGAAGGGAAAAATACCACAAACCTTGCAAGGATGTCGTTGAATATGATAGAAATAACCATTGAGTGTCAAAGTAAAAGATGCTATCTCAACACTAGGGAAAATATAATGACATATTTTTCCAAGCATGACAGGAAATTCCAAAAGAATAAAAATCAGACACAGAACGTTTGATGGCAGATTATTGACTTACATTTATCATGTAAAAGGGACTCAAATGACTTGCGCCACATATGAACCTGCTCGTAACTCGGCTTCCCTGATGATATCATTCGCAGCAATTCGTCCTGCTGCAGCGATTTGACTTGTTTGTAGCTCTTTTTGAAAAATGGAAGTGCCCTATTTTAAAAATAAAATTTAAAAAATAAAACTTAAATCAGGTAAGTTGGTAAGGTAGTCTAAGAGGTTACCAAAAGATCAACTGACGCAAGTATTTCTAACAGATACGATCATATGGATCATACTAGGTGATGCCATAATTTTTTTAAATGCTTTAAAAAAATTAGAAAATGTGAGCACGTTACTCATCACATTTAAAAACTACAATTCCATAAATCTAAGTACAATAACACATAATCAATATACATTTTGCAATGTGTGCGAATTCGCAAATATTACGGAAATTTTGTGTAATATTTGTTATTATGCAGGCTTATAGCAGACATTTCATTTGCGTACGGATGCTGGCTGTTAAATGAACTTCTATTTAGACAACAATGACAAGAGTATTGTTTATAAATGGCCAATTGGGTAGTGCGCATATTCTAGATATTTTTTGAGGTCCACATAAATTCAAAAGTATTATATAAAAAACATACACTTAATTTTTGAAGCCTAATTTTAAGTGGAATCTTATACCTGAAGAGTTTATATTTCATTATAAAAACATTTATAGTTTAGACTCTTCTTTCCAAAACATTTACAGTTTTTAAACCTAATGTTTTACACATTACGTCTATGATAATGCACCATAACAGTAAATTAGGCAAATTAATCGTTATGTTTAGCATTTTATGAAGACCATGTTATATGCTTGATACGAAAAAGAAAAATATGCACATTCATGAGGTTTGATTGATATAAAGTTTATTGATTCATACAGGTAAAAAGCAGATACATTTTAACAACCACAATATACAATTTCGCCAATTATACAGTTTGAATAATACTAAATAAGCCTACAAATGCATACAGGAAAAAATCAAATTATGTACATTTCATATAAAATATATATTTGAAATTAAAAGAACAGCGAAAATGAATGGGAAAAGGAACATAAAATTAGTAGCCATTTTTTTGCGAAGTGATGTTAATATTGTCAACTAAACCTAAGCTCGTTCAATAGCCGGCATTCTTAGATGATTGAAACACTTTGGGAGTAGGGTGTACGAGATCAAATATAAGACTTAAACGTCAGTAATATTTTCGATTTCAGAACGCATTTAATGATATAAGTTGATAAGCAATCTACTGTAAATCAGCATATAAATACATCACCGTGATTTGCGAACATCCTCCAAAGTAATCTGCAACGCTTAATTGGTGCGAGTGGAAGGTTTTATCGTTGCGTAACTGGATCATGCACTGTAAGATAAACTTAAGTTAAATTTCCAAACCTGCATGTAATAATAGATATCAATATGTTTTTGTGAAAAAATACACCACAAGTTATTTAATGCCATTCATCTGTATTGCAAAATGTCAAGGAGCCTATACATGGAATACTCATGGTCATGAAGCGGGCCATTTGAATTATTTTTGACAACCAGTTGTACGAAGAAAAGGAAGAATGCTTCAAATTTTAGGCGAGCAATCTCCTCCTTCAGCAATAATTCCATTTTCAAAAACGCTGTTTTGCGCTTCGACAGTCTTAAGCACTGACGACCACCGCGTTGCACACGGAGTCAGCAGCGTACCAGTGACTTGCGTGTGATTTGTTTTAGTACGGAAAAATGCCGCCCATTTTACTGAGCTATTGACTCACTCTCAACAACCATGTTAGAAGGCAAAACTAGGTATGAAGGACAGGGGGTAAGCGTGAGTAATGGCAAAATTTGAAAACCGTCTACGCGTGCCTCATACAACCTGAAACATGTTCCAGATGTATAGGTTTCTGCAAGCGACCGTTCATTAGCTCCAATCACTAGTCAGGGATGGCAAAGCAAGTAAGAACGCACAATTCTATGTGTCGTATTTTAGTCTTATTTTGTAGAAACTTCACTCACGGTTTCATTAATTCAAATGAGTTTGCAATTCATCATTTCAAGCATAAATTCCGTATGTATCTGCAAGGCAAGTTGTTTATGCCAATCGATGGTGATTCTATACATGCAAAACTTGTATCCCCTCAAAATTAACTGAGAGATTGTTTTGGTTTTGTTGTTCAATGAAATAAAAAGAAACATGATATTACATTTTAAAAAAAGGAATTTGAAAATGTTTAAATCATGTGCGGTTGGCCAAGCAAAATATTTTCTTTTTAAAAACCACCTTGAGGTTGTGAATTACTATGTAAAAACTGTGAAGTCTTAAGCAAAATATTTGCCTTATTATTCTTTAAAAAGATGTATGTATGACTAAAATAAATTTTGCAAATGTTATTTACCTACATGACAGTTGTGAAAATTCCTGTGTCCCTAATTACAGAAATCTTTGTTTTCCAACAACCAGCGATTTCATTTCCTTGCGTCACGTGATCACAGCATATGTTCATTGGATGCTTTGACTGTAAGCTTGTGTAAGCAGGACTCCTATTTTCAGCTGAAAACATTGCCACCTTACTCAAAACGTGTTGGTTTAAAGAAAACAGGCGTCACAGAAAAATCCGGCGATGTTTAAATCAACGGAACTATTTTACGTCTTGCTCTCGTGGGCAAATGAATAATGGCTTTTAGGCTGAAAGCCAATTTTTCGCGGTGTATTAATCATATAAAGCTATGCTCCACGCATTTTATTTTGCTGCTTATATGCAAAAAAAGTATCTTTAGGTTTTCAATTACGCAGCAGAATGTAAGTCAATATTTTATCCTGGTTTTGGGCAATGCATGGGAAAAAGCACAGCCTTATGAGTACATCCTCTCGTTTGGCATTAGGACATGAAACTTTAAACCAATCGAGCAAAAAGCTGAGGAACAAAACTCGAATTGACATTGCGAAGAAAATTACAAGTTTATTCGCTCTACACAGGCGACGGTACTCGACTCCAAGGCGGTGCAAATCAATTGAAGTCAGTCAAACTAATAGTTTCATTGTTAACAAGGACAGTGCTCTACGACACCTATAGACGCAGATATTCAGTGCCACCGAGGAATGTCGTACACTAGCTGTAGCATGAAAACTGACAGATGTGTTCCTCACCATTGGTGGTATTTTTATGTTTCCAAGCCGCTTAAAAGACACCTTTCATAAATGAGAACTACTTGTAGACGACCTTCTTTTTGCTTAGCAACATTGATTTATTCTGGCAACGTGCCTTAACTATGTACTGATTCTGCCCCGAGAATGCATATTTTAAACATATACATGACGCCCGATATAAATACAGTTATTTGTTTTCAGTGCCACGCAAATTTGACCGAGGTTTAAAAAACCATGGGCTAATATCTCAAGGTTTAATGATTTGACGACTGTTTCTAAACCACATCGGTCGCGCTCTGGCAACCTGCATTTAAGCATTTGACACACATTTGGATGCATATGTTTCTTGACTTTTTATATAAAAGTAAACAGGTAATCAACAGCGTTTTGGAAAAAAGGGAAACTTTTAATAAAAGTGATATTCACAAAAGAAGTAGGGGAAATTTATCAAAAGAATGCAACTTTCTATACCAGACCAAAGGCCAGTTGAACTCTCTTATTTTGAGGCGTAGTGCCTGGAAATCTAGAATTGATGGACTGTCATAAATGTGATTAACTCGGACGGGTTCATTGAAAATCCACCTCACTAAGATGCGAGACGCAGGATGAGGTAATCAATATGTTCTGCGACTATTTGAATTGTCATTTCTGGCCAGCTATTGGCATTTCAAACCGTCCTGAAGGAAAACATGTTTTGGCACACAACATTATACCGTGTCTGCTTAAAGGGGGCCACGTGAAATATTAATCAATTTACCTTTATTTGCTGAATCCTTGAAGTGTTAACCGTAGGTTAAGGTATCAGGATTATGCTTTTAATAATGTTGAGCAGGAGACGTATCTATCAGTGTTATTTTTAGTCGATGTCAGAGTTTCCTTAAAACTGAACACCCAATAAGTCTGTATCATTTATTTAAAAAAATTCTTACTTCACCTTTGCTTGAAAAACCATGTGAACTGAACAAATAAACTCCTATTTTCTTCGTGCTTTCCTGTTTTGTGGCAGAAACAAAGTTCCAGGAGTTATTAAAGGCTGCCTTCGTACAGATTGAGCTTGAATGTCGGGGTGGTTATTTTGAGGACACTCTTCTTTATAGTCAAGCAAAATCTCCTACATAATCTATTCAATTTGCTCAATGGTAAAGTCTCTGATATACGATGAACGAGAGAAGAAAAGCATGAGAAGCAGGCACCTTTCCTTGGTATCAGCTGTCAATTGAAATCCCAACAACAAAATTTTGAAAATGGTTTAAAGGAAGGCCACGTGCACTACATTTACAGCAACCACCCGTTTGCCTATGAACGAGGCTGTGTGAGAAATGTCTTCAAACGGATTCAGACTCATTTAAGTAGGAAGGAGAAAAGGTATGCAAGACACGATTACTCAGTGATCAATTCGTTTGGAATGAATATCAGAAGGCGTTTATAAGCAGATGCTTACGCATTCGGAATCTGAGTACTCAAAGATGCGCACCGAAAATTATCTGGAAGGCTCTGTCATATGTTAAGGATGTCTCAGACCCCACTCTGTGCATTGTTACTGGAGTAGCTTTTGCAATTTTATACCGTTCCCTAAGCTGTCGTGCGTAGCAGCGTGATGAATAAAGTGACTGGGAAGTGTAAAGCATCCCATGCCTAAACAGTCCTCGTAACTACACAGGTCAGAAAGAACGCAAACTCGGATTGTGCAAACATGAACATAAACCGGCTAGGTAACGGTGTGTCAAACTATTGTCAGTTGCTGCCTTCTTTTACGAAATGGTTTAGAAGTCAACTACGCAGGCACCAACACCATAAAGAAGATGAGCCAAGAATTGATCGAATCCTGGTCCATGGATGGAAACTCAGGCAATCGATGTATCGATTTGGAGCCACCATACATTGCCCTACGCAGTCTTTTCCAGACTTGCGTGAGTGATCATTGCTTTACTTGTACCGCATGCGTTTATTGAGCCTTCTATCTCTTACGATGAACACCTGAAAGCGTTGACAGTTCAGAATATTACAAAACTTTGTTTCGTTGCTCGTAAAAAGTCTCATATGCCCTTGCAAACACAGGAAGCTTAGCATTTATTCGCAAGTCCGCTACTAGTAGATGCAGACTGCTGTCATATCCATCTGCTAGTTAATGCACCTGTAAAGCCCAATCCGTTCTTTGTAATCCTGGCTTCCAATCCGAGTAAAATTGGTAAGAGACAGAAGGCATAATATGGTAAAAAATGCACAATTTTGCCACAATGTAAACTAATTCAAGCTGAAGTTTCTCTCTGTGCTAACCCATTGACGTTTATGCAATAAACTGCTTACAACGTATCAAATGGTCATTTTAATCCTTAGGTTAACTGTCATGGGCGTAATAAAAAGCTCATTGACTTGATTTAATAAATTTACGCTAAAAATTCAGTTGGTTGAGCTTATTGGTTTCGATACTTGGGGTCTTAATGAGCAGTCGCTGGAAGTTTTTGAGCCTCATTTGACTGCATTAAAACACTCTTTACCTCAAAGCGTATTCTTTCCTCCTACCCAGTTGGCAGTTCGGAATATTGGCCACTTGGGCTGAGGTTTGGAAAGCTACATGAGCTCTAGTAGCCTGAATGAGCACATTTTCTCTGGTTGGTGATTTTCGCCTCTGATACCTAATTGCATGCCGCCCCTCCACATAACGGATAGGTTCGCAAAAGAGGCCAGTAACTGGTGAAGAGCACGTTTGCGTGCATTGAATTATCGCGATAAAAGATATCAGTGCATTAATCTTGTTACCCCAATTTCTTTTGCGTGACCCATATCACAGACAATTTGTACGAATTAATGTAGCAAAATGGGTCTTAGTGTATATTTCGGTGACGAAAATTCAACGATCCCTAAGAGACGAATTCCTGCCATTTAACTTTGGGAATTACTCTCGAGCAACGCCAAATTACGCACTGTGGCTGGTATAATAAAGAAATAAACGCCTGCCAGCAAAGACAAGGGAAATTGGAATGATAATTTTCGGTTTATATGCACGTGATGCAGTAACCAAGGTTCGGCGCAGCAAACTGTTTATCAGAAAACCAACATCGACTTATTGCCTTGCAGAAGGACGGGTTTCGCAGTAATTTAACCGAAATTGTAATTTTTTGTGCAATGTCCTGACAGGTTTAGAAAAAACTATCCGAATCGCTGCAAATAGCATACTCGATATTCCAGACATCAAATAATTAAGAACAATGGCCTCATTTAGTAATGCTTCTGCAATGCTATTTATTTCCGCTAGCAAGCATACTGCATGCGGTTAAATTATACTGTGATTAACCTATTCTATGTTCAATTGTTTCCGTAAATTCCAACTACGACTGTGTTAGTTTTTAACATTTCGTTTTTTGATGCAACTGGTAACCAAGTTGTTTTATTAAACAAATACCCTCCTATATGTCTACAAAAACAATAAAAATGCGAGTTGAGAAATCTGACGTCTGGAATTTTCTTATTAAATTCAATTAAATAAAATAAAATTATTTAATTAAATTGTAAGTAGGAAACATTTTATAACCAAGGTTCACTCGGTGTCGATAACAGGTTCTATAGTCAAACATTATCGGGTTACTTACCGCACTAAGACATGCTTTTCTCCAAACAGCTGAGAGAAAGATGCTGCAGTATCATAGTATCCGCATTTAAATGGACATCATAAAGGCTGGAAAGTGTTATATGGTTGTGATTTGCATCTTTGCAAAACACCTTAAAAACCTATAACGCAGTTTGAGACGGCGTAAAAAGCTGTAAGAAAAATATATTATCTTTTAGAACATTTTAAAATTCTTTTTCTTAGCCTCATTGACTGCTTAAAATTACTTCTAAGGTCGATGTTTCAAAGGATGAGTCTGCTGTTAGTCACGCTTATCAAGGCCATGTTAGAAACGTCAAACAGATATCTCCAACTAAATTATAACTTCATTTTTTGTCTATAAACAGAGACAATCATTGTTAGAGGACAACTTTTCTGATAGTAATAAATAGAGATGAACCGTTTGTCGGTAGCACGGAAATCATTAGCGATAAGTTCCACAATAATAGAAAATTCCCAAAAAAGAGACAAAATACCGAAACAACGGAAATAATCATAAAACTATAAATGGAGACCACAAGAGTCGGAAGTTATAAATATATGTTTTCCTTTGTAATACTCAAATCTAAACGTATGATTCCTTGTTCGAACCTCTATAGTCACAGTATCTAACAAAGGGTTTTTTAAATAAAACTTAAAAATATAATGGTATGTAGTTCTACTTAAAACGAATGTAAGGATACCTTTAATACAAGGATGATGATTAAATAGGTAAATGGGAATCTTCTACTACAGAAAGCATTGAAGAGCATAATCAGCACCTTAAAATATCACAAAAAATATGTAAGTCCTTGTTTTATCAAAATACATGGACTTCCAATAAAAAATCGAGTTCATCCATTTTACAAAATAGAAAAGAACAAAATTTTATGATTGGTTTAATCGGGTGCGACCGGTAAAATAGAAGTAAATTCAAACACATGCAAACTCCAAATAATAAAATAAAATTTAAATATTTGATGAAACGTACAGGTGACAAACAATTAAATTGGGGAAAAAAGAGAAGATAATTCACAAAGGCAGATGAAGTGAGAACGTTAGCAGCAAAGAAGGCGGAAAACATGACATTTTGGAATTTGCAATTAAGCAATCAGCATAGACTCCATACGCGGATTTACTGTGAGTTAATTACAACCACGAAACTAATTTTAAAACAATTATCTGAAAATCTATCATTAAAACTAACTTCATAATAAAATCCTAACACAAAAATTGCCTTTGAACCTTACATTTGAAACGTATAAAGAACCACCCAAATCGTAGCTGTTAACCATAACTAAGATACTTAAACGGCAAGGATAACCCTTAATGCCTATTTATAAATCCTTTACCCTAAGTCTAACTTCAACCCTAATCCAAATTCATAATGGTACCTTCAACCCTAAAGCTATCCCAAAATACCTAACAACAATCGTATCTTAACTGCAAAAAAACCAACGCTAATTCTAATCCTGACCTTTAATTCCAAAACCTAAGAGTAAACGCTTACAACCCTTACCTAAAACTTAATCGGTGTAAATGACGAATTGGGACTTCCTTTGGTATAATCGCGGGTATAATATTTGAATAGATGTTCCCTTAATCTTTAACTCATCTGGAGTAAGTGCACCAATCTGGCATGGTCAAGTGGGATGAACATTGCTGACAAATCTCAATTGTTTGGCATAAACCCCTGCTAATATTACTAGCATCTGTGCGGTTGATTTTTCAAAATGGAGAGAAAGAAAGTCCCAAGACAGGAGGGGCCGAATGAATACCGTTGCCGATCGGTGAGCATTTATCAAACAATGGTCATGTGTACATGACAACAGAGGGTAATTGCTAAGACTGTCCAGAAATCAATGCACCATTTCTATTATTACAGGTGGGTTTCACATTGGTCTACACCTAGAGCGTGACACGAGGCATTGATGATCCGTGTGGTCAGCCCAAGCTTGCACACCTGGAGCTGACCAATAGAAACGTTACAGTTAGACGACACTTTGGGGTCAAGCAAGTGAGCTTCGAAAGAAGACTAGATCTCGCTTCCTTTCCCACACAGTTTCTCGGGAGTTAAAGCATGAGTTATCAGTAGGGATGGGCAAAAGCCACTGTCTTTACAAACCCATTCGGCGAGTCTTGTCATAACTTCACGTATATTAAAGCCGAAATTGTCACATGAGCGTAGACCACGAAATAAAAGGATATGCAGGGACCTCGTGTCTAAGTATTTATTTTTCAGACTGCCTGGAAAAAGTCATTGGCCATGTGTTGTGTGCTAGGACAAATGTTGGTTCCAAATTATGTATCAGGGTTCCGCTTAATGAGCCATTATGACGACCATCTCCCACACCGATGGAAATAGAACGAAACATTGCGTAATGAAACAGATTAAAAATATGGAAAAATATATCTGCCTAAACTATTGCGTCCATACAGACCAAATTTGAAACAGAATGCGTACATTGGCATGCTAGTTCGAGTCTGACGTACAGAATGCATCCAAGAATATTGGAAGTACCTGTGGTTGAAATTTATTAAAACAGAAGTTAAATTAACCCAATTTATGGCTGGACAAAACATACTTCCACTTTTTTTTCATTCAGTTCTTATACGTGTACAGCCCTCACGGACGACTGAATAGCCATGGGAAAACGAGTTGAATTATTGAGCCAATGTAGCTGCTATTTGTCAATCGTCGTTCGGCAAGATTTGGTCAAGGGCCATAGAGCATTTAAGCCAAATACGTTTAAATTGTTAAATCAACCACAGTCGATTGTTTGCGCCAGCATTAGGACGGGGCGGGAGCTGATGAAGGACCAAAAACAAAGCCACGGTCACTATGCCGTTAGAAGTCATGAGTAGCCTTTTCAGCGAACATTATCACCCTCTACTTATTGTTTGACTATAAAAAATAAACAATTCTGGTGATGTTACTGTTTTAAGTCTCACTGTCTGTGATAATGGCCGTTGATACGAGAGTGACAGCTCGGGCTTATTGTCATAATATCCCACTGATTGCGAGTTCATCACCTTATTTAAGTTGAAATTGCTCATGGCATACTGCCCAAGAATCTAGAAATGATCAATTTAGTCCCCTTTGTGTGTGGGTATACGTATTCAACAGTTCTGAGAACCTTTTGGTGTGCCACGACGTTCGAGAAGTTTACAGTAAAAAAACTTAGCCCAAAAGTAAAGTTGTGCATTCTTTCCTTCAACCATATTTGTTGATCACATTGTTTAAATGCATTTGAACGATTGTTATTGCGACCAAAATTCTTCGCATATGTAGTTTATGATATACGACTATAAACTGGAATACTCAATAACCACAAAGACTCACAATTTAATCACAGAGTATCCGTCAGTTCTGGAATTTCACCGGCTGGGACTTGAATTTGTTAGCAAAAACCAGAACCATACAACGTAATTTATATATACACAACTGTATCACAGTACAACTAACATTCGACTCTTCCAGCTGGAGCTCCTACGTAACCGATTCTCCGGGGGCGGACCCATTGTCTGTAAGCTGCCAAAGTGCACGCTGACGAGAGCGGCGTTCCAGGACTTCTGTAAGTCCAACTGCTCGGACGAAGTCAGCATACAGTCAGGTTTTGAATAGTTGAGGGCAGAGCGCTGAATAAGATTAAAGAAATGATTAAATAAACAACAAGGATTTTTTTATGAACTTAAGGGAACTATTGGTACAATCGTGACAATAATCAACTTGCCATAAGTTTTCCAAGTAACATGCTGTATCAGATTATGTTTTACTGAGCGATGCTGTAACCCATAGCACCACATGTTCATTGTCTTGTTAGATTCGATCAGGTATTTGCCAAATGTAAATGGAAGCTTGCCGAGCCTCAGGTTCAACATGATCTCGGGTTGGAAATGCTTGGCTGATGACGCCTAATAAACCAGTGAAAGCCAGTACAGTCTTTGTAGGTAATGTTTTTCTGCCCGTATCACTAGCCGCTGTGCGGCCACGGGCGGGGCTCAAAAACGAGCCCAAAGGCACAACGTGAGGAGTGAGTGCCAAAAAATATAAGTAAGTGCCTATTCACCATTGTTGATACGCACCTTAACATTTATGATGTCATGTTCTAAAACGTATTTTTTTCAATTATTCAGTAATATGCAGTTCAATAGCATAAGTGAAGGAAGTGCAGCACAGTTCTAAACAGATAAAGATCAAAATGTAGGGGCGAGAGTTTTAAGGGTATTCAGAGTTCCATTGTTATAGTAAAGTTGTGACAGGGGCTTACGGAAGGCGAAAGGACGGAAAGGATGAGTCTTCCAATTATCTATGTCTGTTGCTGCTGGAATAACATTTGACTTAGGAAGATTAAGTGCCTGTATGCGAGCAAACGGTTGGGTTTGGCCAACTGTACAACCCTGTCTTTACAATTATCCGCTGACATTAGAGCTGGAGTCGTCTCGACGGCATTTTACTGATGACTGGGATTGATTTGTTTACGAAAAACAAGGGAGGCCACAAACTGCTATAGATGGGTAGTTCCATGCACTTTTAAGGCATAGGGGATGGTGCTCTTGCAAATAATTGAAGTTCCAATAAAAAAGTTATAGGCATACCGTATTACAGCAAATTGCATACAAAAGTGCGCAAACAAAAACACACAACACATGCACCTCTGAGGATATTCTTCAACCGAAGCTATTTCACGTCTATTTCTAAAGGCAATGTGATTAGTCAGCTTTAACCCATAAATAGTGGTAGACAAACACATTTGCTGGCAGATAGTCAGTAGAACACGAGTACGGAGTGATTTATCATACTCCTCGCATGGACAATAGTCACTACTTTAGACATAGTTTTGCCGACTTTGTGAGGACGCATAATACAGTAGGGAGAGAAACATTTTTTCAATGGATCCCTCGTGCTATTTTTCGTTTCCATCGATGTTTAACGTGTTTTAGTCTTTGTACATTACCGGAACTGGGAGAATAATATGTCAATGTGTATTCCAACAACTTTTCCATTGTTTTACCATCATAGTTCAACAAGCTAATGAGTATGCAATTGTCCAAAAAAAACATCAAACAAGCTGTGGGTATCTTTTCGAGTGCAACTAATCCTGAGTTATTTGATCTGATGTTGCCCTATTGGCCCACGTTAAGCAAATGAATGAGGGAATATTGCAAGTTCCTGCATATTTCCAGCAGAGACAAGGGAGGTTTGAAATTGTCTTTTCTGGCTAATTTATCATCATCAGCCAGTCATGTCCAACCTAAGGTGGTGCACCGACCGAGGATCAAACCCGCGACCCGTGGGGCAGAAGAACAAAGATTTAAGCATTGAGCCCGTTGTCTTGCCAGTAAATATCCAGAATATTTACATGCATTCGTTAATGAGCACTCACCGATCACTAAGAAAACTCACACATTCCCTTTTGTATTGAGGCAAGTCTCTGTGCGGCTGATGGTGGGCCTGGAAAGTGAGCCTCAAAGCAGAGTGGAACAAGTGAGTGTCGTACGTTCGCGGTGAGTATTTATCATTGAATGCAGTTAATATTCCCTGCCTTAACCCGCAGGGAAACTTGCCTGTGGCTCAAGATTTAGAGAGTTCAGACTTCTGATGAACGGGTCCTGGGTTCGTTCCTCGGGTTGTGTGCCACTTGAATTTGGGTATGACTAGTTGTCCATTCCAGTGTCCCTTGTATGTGGTGGTAATATTTATCTGCGTGTTGTACTACTCTCCACTGTTCGTCTGCTGGTCGGGCTCGACAGTGAGCCTCTGGGCATAACGGAACGACGGAGTTCCGTTCGTGATCAGTGAGCGTTCATCAACGAATGCAAATTAAAATCTCTTTCGTGCTCTCATGGGATTAAAATTAAAAATTTCTTACCTCAGTGACGATTCTTGGAGGTTGTTAAACCCCCTTGTGAACGTTGCCGTTTACTACCTGTTCTGTCTATTAGTGCATTTTATTTTCGACTGAGCGAGTAGGAAACGGCGTAGCAATAGCCACTTTCGCTGCGGTGGAGATTTTATTTTACCAACGCACCTTTTACCTTCGTTGAGCCTCTTGAAGCCTTTGAAACAATTTTAAGCTCAAATGTCGGAGCGACTGCCTGTGAATTTTGTGGAGACTGCTAGACCTGAGTGAGTGCAGCGTGCAAAAATAAAGCAACACAAGGATGCATATTCTGCATTTTTAAAAATTGAGGATCCATCTATGGGTTAACCTAGCGTGCGTGTGTTTGTGTAGGTGAAAACTTAGGAGGCTATAAGTGACATATTTAAACATACCTAGAGGTGCGTGACACAGGCTTTATGCCTTTTGGGTATTGGGGTACCGCCCTGCACCCTAGTCAGTGTTCCGTTCCTCAGAAAAGTCATAAACTACTGCTTACGTTTACCCGTATTCAATTGCTAGTGCCTCTACCAGTTTTGTTCCGGCTTGATGGCATGCAACCCTGCGGGTCTTTATAGTGTGGACTTCACCATGCCTAGGCAGACCAATATTTTTTTTACTCATGCAGAAAAGTGACGGCAAAGTCAACGAAACCAAAATGACAACTTCCGCCTTTACTATCCACCATCAGATGACCACACCCTAATTCCAGATTTGGGCAGACCAGATATTGAATTCAGACGTATTTAAAATCCATTCTAGTAAGCATATTTATAATCCGTGTGTGTACTACGAATCACGGCAACTCGTTTTTACCTAAAAGGAATCTCCGACATATGTTTGGGTATTAAGATGGACTTAAAAGTTTCTTCGAGGATTCGCTGAAGTGAAAGTGAACATGTCTTTTAAATGCTATCGTTATTATATGCAGTCTACTGTTTGTAGCAGATTACTCTCACATTCATTCTGTCAATCATTCATTCATTTGAACACTTTTTGTTAAGTCTTTAATCCATCTTCTTAGGGTAGCGTTAGCTTACTCGGTCCACCACAAATTATTGAATATTTTTAATTTAATTTCAATCCCCTTGTGTATCCTTATGCCATATTACGCTTTCCATTGCATCGTTCTATCTATCCGAGAGCAGCGAGTTCATATGAAATCAAAATAATTTGGCAGTAAGATTTTCTGATTGATATTTTTTATTCAACTGCTGTTCTGGTAATTCGATCCTTGCAAAGTAGGAAGATGTGTTGGTAAATTATCACAATTGTCAATCGAAAATGGGATAAACGGTACTGAAAAATTATCAGTAAGCTTATGCCATCAGATAGAAATAGTGATGCATGTGTCCCGAAAGTTTTTCAGCTTTTCTCATAACAGCGGTTGCCAACTTAACAAATGTTTGTAACGTACTTTGAGAGCTCTGTCAAAGAAGATAGGGAATTAATCCATCAGTTAAGTTATCAAACTTGTCAGAAAAGCGATGTTTAATTTTCCCGTTGGAGATTGAATTTATCGTGAAACCACTTAGTGTTAGAGACGGCTGGATAGAAGGAAACACATCGCCGTGCATAATAATCATACTGCTATTAATATTTTTCCGACCACAGCGATTAATGATGATGGTTGAGGCATCCTAGTTAACGTATATCGAATCAAAATAATATTTTTTTCGTTGATGAGCTGCGACGTGTCTGAGGGCATACGTGTTATTGACTGGACGTCACACATTAGCTTTTGAAGCTTTTGTTTCTCGGATACTCAGGGAACGTTGGGAAACCTAGTTTGGACGAGAGGAAAGTTATAAATATAATAAGCATCGATGGAGCTGGCAATCGCTACATTTATAACCATTGTATGCGCTCAGTTGATTGCTGCTCATGCAGAGGCAAGCGGATGAATAGAACGCGAAGATATAAGTTGCAGACCGGTCAGTTGGCAATTTAAAGCTCTACTACTGCGCAGAAAACTAAAATCACTGAAAACGCAACCTACGGGCAGGACGGGAATCCGTGGGTGGCAATAACGCAGCAGCGCAGTAAAGACGTAATACCTGGAATGGGCAATAAATCACAAGGTTTCTTTTAATGTTTTGCTTGGGTGGAGGGGTAATTGATCTGTTTACTGTATGGACTGCACCCATACCATTTAAAATTTGGGGGCAACTATAATTACGTCCTCTCATATGCAGTTGCATAGATAAAGCTAGGTACGCAACCGGAAATTCAGCTGTCCGGTTCTGGTTTATCAGCCATAGTAAGCTTGTCAGTTTCTGTACGAATGGGCAACTGTAAGACGAATCGGGATGTTTGTTATTTAAGGACGTACTATATGGCCATTATTTAACTGGATAAAGGTCCTTTGAACTGACAACTCAGTAGTAATTATTGAATGAAACCTAGAGCCTATCAATGCCCAGTGAGCATGTGTACTACATTCTAAAATTAAATGCATGTGCCGATGTTTCTTTGGCAAACTCAACGGAGTAAACAGCTAATAATTCGTGCAATCATATGGGTGTTCTGGGCCAAAAACTTGCCGGGTTTGCCTAATTAGGCTAACAAATTAATTTTCAGCTTAAAATATATACCAATTAAGTAGCAACTTCTTTGTAAAACCTACAATCTCTCACAATTACCTCGAAACGGCTCATGAACCATTCGACTACAGCGTTTTTACAGTAAATAATGATCATTAAACAAGCATCCTTTAGTGAGTAGACCTAACTTTTCAAGATAACTGCACAAAAGTTTCTCAAAGCCCTATGTAATTCGAAATTAAAGTTATTTTAAGCCTTTCCATTGAATAACGCGTTTTTGCTTTATTAGACTTTTCTGTTTAGGACACGACTGCATATGTCTGCAGGAAAAGAGCCATCTTAGGACCCATATATCTGCATAGGTATAAACACGTATTCTGAGGACATTCAGGGAAGGTGTGATTAGGTCTGCTCCCAAATAGCTCAATTACTATGTTACCTGTGACTTCTATTTGTAGATGCTCAACAATGTTTAGGTGTGAAAGGCTCATATTAATAGTTGTAAAATTGTTTAAATTGCTCGTAATTTAACACTGCAATACAAATGCATTTCGCAGAATGAGGTCTTTACACATAAAATTACAACATTGAAAGTATCTAAGTTTGTCGTTTGTAGTTGGGATCAGCAGAATGCTTAACCTTATGCCGAGTGAGGGATGATTATGGAGACAAAGGCGAAAAACCGTTTGCTTACATACTTAGGAGCACATATGCAGCAGGAATTCGATAAAGGCTTTTATAACCTCGTTTATTGCAGTAACACATTCAGGAAAGACAGAAAACACGATTCAAATCATCATAAATGGAAATAAGAACGTTAGTAGCTCATGAAACTCGCAACGACTTCGAGAAACGTATTCTTTTGAAAGTTTAGGTAAGCGCAAATGAGTAAAGTGCATTCTTCGGACAACAAAATAAAACAAGTTACCCACTGGAAATGCAGATATGCCTCTGGCTGTTGAGGATTCTGCAACAAGAAAAGCGTTGCGATATTCTCACTAAATTGAATATCATCTTATTTTCATAAAATGATGTGCCAATGACTGTTTTAATTTCTCATAACCTCATATGCTAACCACTGACCAACCACTTTTGGTTTATTCCATTCTAACTATTACCACGTATTATTCCAGCTGACAAATCGAATAAAATTAACTTTCTTTCGGTCAATTGTATTTCAACTGCCGAGAGTAGAGTAAGAAGTACCCCCTAAGACTACTATCACGTTAATTTACGGTTTAACTTTACCCCAATGGAGCCAAACCTTTCGACCAAACAACTAGGCACCTATCGAAGCGGATGCGAGAGCCACATCATTGATGAATTAAATCAAAGCCTGCAAAAGTCCATCTCTACGGAAAATGTGACTCACTTGGTTGACAGCAGCCGCCCAGTAGACGTAAACTAAAACTTTTGAGCCAGCTATATAGTGGAAATGAGGCATGCCAAGTTGCTGAGCCAGCGGATACTTGCCACGTCATAGACAGTAGCCATGCACTTAACCAACTCATCCATTTGCTCACTGAGATGTTAAATGCAAGCCCGAAAGGTCATCTGGCTAAGATTAGACACATCGTATCCATTTCCACGTCGTATTACGAGGGGCAACAGTGAACTCGCCGTCAGACTTAGCTCAAGATTCTGATGACCCTGCCAGAATTGGACCTTAAGTACCCCTCACCTACTCTCTTTACGCTCTCAACGATCTCCCCATGTAAAGAAATTGTGACTGTGTACTGTTCACCACTTAAATTAAATTAGCTTTCACTTATATATATAACGCCCAATGATCCACAAATATGTGCGTTCGTCGATATTGAATTCTGCAAATACTATGTGGGTTCCGCTAAAGCAATAATATTTCCCTTACAGGTGCATGCGCCTCTCTGGAAAACAGTTGAAGTGTTGGATTTCATAAAGCACATTTATCAGCCATCAGAAAAATATTAAACCAAACATAATTAAACTGTGTTTGAAATGTCATTGAGGTTCTTATGCTATAGTATCTTTTGTGGTTTTCGACAAACTATTTTTTTACGATCGAAATGCTTTTTGGTTTTCCATCTTCTCTGCTTTTCATAATCCTTTGGTCTACATGACTGGCGTAATCGTGACTATGATAATTGTTTGCGGGAATTATCGTAAACGTCGCGATGGGGGACCATACAGCTGGAAGATGTTTTAATTTTTTGTAGCTTATTTAAGATTTCCTTTAAACATTAGGTCATTTAGAATACCAATCCGATAAAAACTTAATATCCGAACTTATTCGCGGAACAAAATATAGGATTGTGTTATACGTGATCATTCTATATGCCGACGTAACCCTAATATACCATATTAAACGTTGCCTACATATCCGTCTGTGCAGTTTTAAGTCTCTCCGGGCAATTGCAGTTAAGATTTCTGAAAACGACAAAAACTTTGATTCATTAAATGCGAAGTTTAGGGTCCAAGGTGTTTAAATAAGCGAATTAATACCTGGCCAAATACTGCAAAATTTAACTAAGTGCTATATTATTATAAACCGACAGAGAATAACATTCGCGAAACCCAAAATTTGATCTCTTTAGTGTAAATAATAATCCTATTGCATTTTAAGATTTACGTTGGAGAGGAATTGGTCCCTTGCGTCTATATTATAAAAAATTAAATACATTTTAACATAGGGTTACAATAAGGGACACAATTAATGACTTATAATTAATTGGAACAACATAACTAATATATTCAAACCTTTTTCAGTTCAAGTATCAAAGGTTTTAATTAATAAAGCTGAATTTCAGTTCACTTTACAATTACGAGAAGTTTTTAAGCATTTAACAAATTTTCCCTAGAGAGATGTCCTAGGAATAGCGATAATCCTTAAGGCCACAGGATCAGAGTTCGGTCAACTAATCAGGATTTTAAATCTTTTAAACAAACACATAACATTTTTGTGTTTAAACAGATTTCATCTTGCACTGGCATTTGTTGACTGGGGAGCTTGTAGGTTCAGCAGTGTTTTTCGTAAACTATATTCCCAATAAATGACCAAGATTATTTCGCTGGGCGATGGCGTTTATGGTATCTTTCACAATAGGCAGTTCATAGGTCTGACCTTAGTCATCTAAAATTCATTTTGCGTAAATAAGTAAAAGGTCCAAATATAAATATAAACAAAACTTTCGGAGTGCCAGTTAGGCACCATTAATTAAGGACTTTGATTTACATATAAAATTTTCTAAATATAAAGGAATGTCAATTTCCACTCAAACATTATGCAACGTTTTTTATACTATAACGGCAAACATTTATCGGGATGAGAAAAACAGTGTTGGAACTGGCTCTGAAAATAATCATTTTTCAAAATTTTGGGGTGCCAACGTCTGATTATTTTTCTTTCTTCATCAGTTCTCAGGAAAAACACTTCCTTTTTTAAGTATGGCTTGCGGCAAAAACCAACAATACGTTTAATAAGTAAAAACATATCGTACTCTTAAAAAAATATAATTTTATTTAAACTGAAAATGCAAGTCAATGGACATGCATATGCCCCATATTATAAGTTCTAATCATCTGAAATATAAGAAAACTAACGATAAATATGTTCAATGCCTCATTAAACTGGAACTTATCAATTTTGATTTAGGTAAAAATCCTCAATTTCATGTAAAAACACCTTCCCAGAGAGCATCCACTTACAACAAATTCAACTTCATCACCTATGTCTGAGGCGGTCAGACCAAGAAGTCGAGCCCACTTCTGTTTAGGTTGGGATTCAGCATGTCCAGGAAGAACCTCCAGGCTTGATGCTCGTGCACCCTGCAGCGTGTTTGACGATGGGCCTGACAAATGTTCCACAAGCCGCTGTGAAATCGGGTTAATCTTCGGAGAGCCTTTGCAGCTGCCGCCTGCAACATAGTGGTCCGTGTTATCCTCCTCGTCCAATTCCTCGTCGTCTCCTCCCGAGTTTACTCTCTAGCATACTAGCAGCCACGTGCGCATTGTCTGGTAGGTTTAAAAAATTAGATTTCTTTTGCAGTTTCTGTTCCTCCTTTTCTAATACGGCAAAAACATGCCTGCACACGGTTAAGCGCCTGGTGAGGTGTATAAGTCGCTCGACACTGCTGCTTTTAGTTATGTAGGAATCGCTGTCTAGGTAGAGGTCTGTTCTTACTTTCGAATCGGCGACAGCACAGGAAAGTTTGATATTAGGCACAGAGTGTGCGGTCACTAAAGACGATGTGGTTTGAAGGAAAATACTGTCTTCATTCATTGAACGTTCCAACCTAAATCCTGAATATACACAAGTTAGAAACGTATTCCACAAAAACCAAACTGTCTGTGCACGGCAGGGACTGATCCCGTTTTTAAGAGCTTGTAGCTAGGGTCACGCTTGTTCCCCATCACAGCTAAAACTCGCATTGGTAGGGCGAATAGTTGTCTACCTATATTGTCCAATAAGAAGACAGTCGCCATAATAGTGCTGGCCAATCAGACTTCCAAATGTTGCTATGCCATCGTTAGTCAATTTTAAAAACCATTTTTATTAAGTGCGTTTTTCTGTGACCCCAATCAAATAATATATATTGACACGCTTAATGAACCAAACAGGAGAGACCTGGTTTTCAAACAAATTCCTTATCGAACACGAAGACTCGTTTTTCGTTCAAATGAATGTTAACAAATGCTTATGCTTAAAAATGATAAAGTTCAAATTAAATTTAATTGAATGCCTCTTGATCTTACACATAATGATATATTTTCCGATCTATAAAAAAGCCGTAGAGAAAATGTTTTGAATCGAAAGATATATATATTTGGTATGCAATCACTTGAATGTTTGTTTGATTTCTACGTGCTGTAAAACCTGCATTTATTAATAAGACAGTTCAGTGCATGTTTATCTCTTAATTAAGGAATTAGCGCTTGCCGATAATCATTAACATTTTATTTAGTGAAATACGAAAAACATTGAACAAAAATTTATTTTTCGACTATCGCCGATGGCTGACGGGGCTCAGTTGACCAGATCTGTCTTCAGGCTTACTCTTCAGCCCCTCCAGCAACCGCAGTGCGACTAGCAATATCATATATAGAATGATATTACCAGAAAACAAAATGGAGACTGGAATGAACTTTTTCCGCCTTATTATTTTGAATAACAAGGAGGCTTGAAGGCTCTTAGATCATTAGTGAACAACACTGCATACATAAAGCTCTCCCTCATAAACATGAATGTTAAAATAAAAAACCCCACTAGTTTTTATTGGTTCTCTTATTACATGCAGACCATTTTTAAGTCGATTTTGGGGTTTACTTAACAAAAACTGGTATCATCGATAATAAAATGGTATTTAAAAGTAACAAGTATTTCAAAGAACAATCAATCACTGTACACTTTAATGTTAAAATGTATTTACAAAAATACATTTCACGTTAGAATTCACAGGTATATCACGCGTATTGTGATCAGGTGATATTTAATGGCAAATAATTTTTTCACGAAATTAACTGAAGCACACGAATTAACTAAATTTGCTTTCTTTTTATCCAGTCTGCCCAACATTTTTATATTGCGTAGGCATAAACGTGCCTAAAATGCCATGCATTTAAATCAAATTAAATGACTAAATAACTATGCATAAATGCACGCCTTTCTACACGTTTGCATGGAAAGCTTCAATCTAGTTACGCCTTTTTTGGTAATTAAAACTCCAAAACATATGCAAAACCAACAAAGAACCAAATAAAGAGTAATTTTCAATGCGAATACAAAACTGCTTCTTGCTGTAACTGGTTATTAAAATAATTTTAAAATTATCTTGATAAATTTAACAACATTAACCATGTGGAAGTAATAAAGTGATATTGTCAGTTTATATAACCTATTTTTTTCAAAACGTTAAATAATATATAACAAAGTTTAGCATTCAGAATGAGGACAACTAATTGCTGTTTAAACCTATATTGAGTTCTCTGTCGGAAAGATGAGATCAATTATATTTTTAAATGAACAAAACAGTAGAACGACGTGGTTGTTTTTTCTCAATGTATTTTATTATGAACTTTGCAGACCAAATGTCAAAATGTATTTGTGACTACAGGATGCAACAGCTTCTCAGTTTGGGCTAGTCTAACCACGTGCTTATGAACAATGCAACTGATTTAAACGCCAAAATTTATTTTAAATATCAATGCCCAACTATTAACTTTTAAATACTCTCTTACGAGGAAACTGGGTTAAAATATTTAATTTTGCAGAACATATGGCCTATTTTGTGTTCAATAATGGCGCATTGCTAAGGTAGTACAAGAATTTTACAGTGAAAACTATATATTTAACTAGAAACACCGAGGCAAGAGCAATGTATGAAAAACATAAATAATATTTTTGAACAGATAATTGAGTTTTCAATTTTTGTACAGATATTGAAACTATTTACATTACATATATGTTCGTTTTTAGTGAATTTCATTGAGATTGTTTAAATTATTCATTACTTTCGTCATCCAAAGGAACATTTTTAGCTTGCAATAATGGGTCTTTTATTTTTACAGCTGATAGGACAAAATCATTTATGGTTTAAATGAATTATTTACAGCCGACGAAAATGAGTTGCCATGTTAAATTACCATTTTTGAGCAAAAAACATGATATCGCTCATTTATTCTACTTATTTTGATAAGACTAAAATATAGCTTAATTCTCATTACAACCACATTTGAAATTGAATCCTACAACGAAATGAAAGCAAGCAAAGGGTTATGGTTTTCATTTAAATTCTAGACAAATGTGCAATAAACCTACAGATATTTTGATATTCAAAAATGTTTTGAATATTTGGAAATGTAATTTTTAAGGGTAATGTTATTTGCTTATTTACTTACCATTAAGAAAATTAAAAAACAGAAATTGGAAGAAGTTATCTCTTTCTTTCATTTGCTGGCAGTTAAATCTTTTTTATATTACCCACCACTTGAATATTTATTTAAATGGAAGCAGACCATTTTCTTTAAAATACCACTAGCAAAACAATATGCGCCGTATTTTTCGCAACGTCTCTAAGTAATAGAATTTTAGTTATCCATCATATTCCCCTCTAAATACTTAAATATACCTTGTTTTCGATGACCTCGTATTTGCAACGCAAACTCTGATATCTAATAGTGGCAGGGACCAATCGCATATCATCGAGCTAAACAAAAATATATCCATAGTCTTGTTGACATCTAAATACCGCAACTTATTATAGTTTGTCCAGCATGTTCAAAGATGAGTGCAGTAGCCTAAGGAAATTGCAGTGCTTTCCAATATTCTCTGTAAAAAAAATAAAAAATGACCAGTCATATTACCTTTTAAAAAATATTCTGCAAAAGTCTTTTGTTTTGATAATACAACCTTTGAAGAGGCTACGTAATGATTATCGGGCAAGATATTTCTGTAAAATTATGGAAACGTCAGGGTGTCGACTTTCTAAAGCATGCATTTTAGGCCCCTCTGAATAAAATACAATATAAACGGGTATAAGTTCAAAGTTTAATTATGCTATTTATGATTACGTTTTGATATAATATTACATATTATTGATAGAAAACACACATCCAATTTCGGCATTATTTAAGGAACAATAACGTTCCCATATTTGTTTTCCTATAAAATTTTCAAACTTGCTTAATTAAAAGAACAAATAAAGCCTGGCGCATGTAACACAACTGAAAATGCATCAGTTTGATGATCAGTGACTCGAATGAATTAAACAAAAGAACCTACATTCTTTGTAGATCTTTATAATACATTAAAGTATCAAATTAAAACAACAATGCATAAATGTCGAAAACACTTGCAAAATTGGGATGAATGATCAACTTTAAAAATAATTATAAAAAAGTTATCTCGTTCTAAACCAAAAATATACTCTTTCTGTGAGTATTTAATTTCAAAAATTCGTGAGGCATTGTTGAATGAGTTCAAGAAAATATATTTTACTCGCTTTGTCTCTACAATGTTAACAAGTGCATCGGCACTGCTTACATACTTAATTAATACTACTTATGTGAAATAGTGCAATTGTGCGGGTGGCTGAAAGTGCGAGCAGTCAAAAGCCGGAATCCCGGCATTTCTGGTATACTTAAGCAGAAGGGAACAAAAAATTAAGTATCACAATATGATGTGGTTAGTAGTTCATGTCGGGTTCCGAACCAATAGGCTTTAAAATTCAATAATATATTCAAACCCCTGTAATCAAAGCCTCCTTTGTAAACAGATGTTAGCTCAGAAGCAGCTGGCGTAAATATTAAGAGATTTGTGTATTTTAGCGCGCCCCTGAATAACAAATGTATAGTTATCACGTATCTTTCCGCCTTTCTGTCTAAGCGAGTTGTTGGAAACAGGGGATCAGGTGTAACAGATCGTTCTTCAAAAATATTGTAATATTCTGCTCAAATGCAGTTCGTCGCGGCAAAAAAATTTTCAAGCAAGTAGAAACAGATCTGCGATCTAAGGTATGGTTTTTCATGAATTTTTAATGACGCTATCCTAAAATAACTTTTGCAGACACGATGCACTGACAGGACAATATCTTTCTAAGGTACACAAAAATAAGAATTTTTCGCTTTCTCCATTCAACCTTCGCACCAGATACTGCCCGTCCGTTACTGCCGTCAGTGGTTATTCAAAACATTCAAACATATGTGTGAATGTGTTTATTTCATATTTTTGTCTTACTTTTAATATAACATCTATCGTACGAAAAGCATAAATAGTTCAAACCATATGGAGGTGAAACTGCGTAAACAGTCGCAATTTTTAGCTTTTTAAACTAAAGGTGAAAAAAACGTTTATTGGTCTGCGTCAAAACAGGAGAACACACGGTTCCACATAAACCGTTAATATCAAATATGAAGAAGCAGTCAAAAAGCCCCAAAATGTATGGTATTTAATCTTAGAGCAAATTATCGAGCACCCTATGTAGATGAAATATCCAAGTAAAGATTGAAGAAATAAGTACACTTTTCCTATGCGAAGATTTTAAGTTGAGCATATTGAATACCTTATCACAGATACAGGCAAATTATAAAATATTTCAGGTAGAGTTTGCTTATAATTTAATTTAAGAAGGACAAAACAGTATGCAACCTTTTTAACATGTGTGTTTACAAGGTACGTTGGTCATTAAAAAACGACTTCTTTGCAAAACGGGCTTAAAACAAACACAAATAAATAACTAAGAATATGACTGCGTATCTGTTAAGCAAGATATTAAAAAATAAATGAATCTTCAGAATTAAGTAAGATTACAATATAATTCGTTTTGTATGCCTTGGTATGGTTTTACGTTGGTTGGCGCATCAAATGGCTGGCAATAAGATAAAAGTTTCATTAAGTCGATTTAAAACATCCTTAAAATACCAAAATAAATAAACTATTTACGTCTACCAAAAACTCCCTCCTGATTAGCTAACTCAATTTCACATGCAATTAAGTAGATAGTAGACCATAGGAAATTTTACTAACAACTGCCTATGAATGTTAATTGATAGCGTCAAGTAGCCAGCCGTCTACCGTTTGGCATACCCCAGGAGAAATTCATACTAAGATTACAGATGCACTTAAATGTGCAAAAAAGGGGATAAAACAATATAATTAACAGTTCCCAATCAGAAAATTGCATTGACCTAGCGTTTTTCTGTACTGCAATTTAAAACAGGCAAGCCGGTAAAACTATCTGCTGAGGGCACTTTTGCCGTTCTGATCAATCTACTTGTTTCGTTTTAACTGATATTCACCTGATGTGTCAATTTATATTCTTTCAGAATTATTTTCAGTCAGATCGGTTTTTGCAGGCAAACTCGGAAATTCTCACTTGACCTAAAAAAATGGGCAGCATTGTCTTCAATTGACCTCACTTGCTGTCCTCGTCTTATGCGAACGAAAACATATGAGGTAATTTTCAAAATCGATGACTAACCTATGGTTTGGGAGTGAAAATGATTCATAACTGGGCGCTTGATATACAAAACGTTTATACGGACATGTGCGATAGCCCTGTCAGGACCTATTGTGACTTGGGGATTTCTTGTTCACAGGTTTCATTCGCCAGGTTCCACGAGGGGCTGGCACGTCTGTCGAAAGAAGATAAAAAGGCAACGTTTTGTCGTGAAATTCTTATTGAAGCTCTGCAGTAGGAGTGTGTTTTGAAAGGATCAATAAGGTAGCTTTTGAATATTGATTCTCAATATTGATCTCAATTTACCTTACTTCTGGTGAAAATATCGTTGTTCGACTGACAGATTTTATCGATAAAGAAACATATTATGGCGTTAACAATGTTAAACTTAAATCCAATGTTTAAATTTTATAATTTGTTTCTGTTTTTACTAAAGGACACATTGTGAGCAACCAAAAATTGTTAACGGTAGGTTAATTTACAACAACAATAAACCATCAAAACCCAGGCTGGTGTAATACGGGAGGTTTGTAACAGGGGTTTTACGGGTAAGGCATTACATCGCGTAGCATAAGGTCCATATGGTCCTTGCGCAATTGCATGTGTTGTTCTTTCTTCTCTTTGAATTAACGTTGTCAATAGTGCGCATCTGTTATAAAGGGCTCCAAAAATGTAAAGGCATAGCAGATATCTGCTGGAGAGTCCTGGAATGCCTTCATTGCTGGTTTCACATGCACAGCCATTTTTATTAATTTGTAACTTTGCCATTGGTGTTTAAAGCGATAGCTCATATGGCTGAAAGATAAACGAATTGGTGCCTTGGATTTCTAGTTTTCTTAGTGCTGTATAGAACTTGCAGTTACCCACACAAATACGTTACCTGTTTTCCACTTGCATGATAAAAATAACGTTTTTTAAAGCTTTTCGTTTATGTAAAATATGCCCTTTAATTTTTAATCGTTCTCTCTCTCTAGACAGTCTTTAAACTTCAGCTAGGGGTTTCACTCAAGCAGTTTTAAAGTTAAAATTGAGACCTATTTATATTAGATAACTGTCATATAAATCTCAGTACACCCTCACATGGCTAAAAGGCGTTTCTTAATTCAACTAACAATATCATGCGTAAATAGTAATTTCTTAATAAAAACAATCCCTAGGCGAGAAGTAAAAGCGCTTCTTCATAAGTCAAAATTTAAATTTGACTGATCTATCGTATGACTTCTGTAAACGATAATCCTTGTTAAAACTTTACTTCATTAATTTCTCCAAAGCAAGACTTCCTCCAAAAGACTTCGATGTATGTTTAGTAATGTTGCAGCACTTTTTAAGGCAGGAAAAGATTAGCATTTACTTGCAAAAACACAGGTTTGTTTTTGATTACGTTTTCTTAGAACTGCTTTAATTCCAAAATAACATACATTTTGCAAAAAAACTAAATAAACATTTCAGCTCAGATTTTATTAAATAATCAGAAAACTTGTTTATTTTTTCAGCCCCTTATTCATAATCCTGCAAGACGGAGTCATTTACGTCATAGATAAACTTCACCGTAACACCGGAAAACTGTGTCTTAGAGTTATTTTATCTGATTGCTCGATGAGTTGAGGTAGATAAACTGTTTTGTCTAAAAGATGTGGTAGAAGTGGAGATAAATCTAACTTGCGTGCGTCATGTCGGCTTAGTTATCATGACCTAACTAACTCATCTAGGAGAAAAAAAAAGTGAAAACCACATTAACCTTCTACTTGATTTTTTGGGTACGTCAATTCCTCCTTCTAAACAGAGAAGCCCTTAATCGGAAAATATAAAACCGCTTGTTGCTCTCATTGCTTGTTCCACCTGTGGGCTAATATTGTTCACATCTGGGTAAACTATATGTTATGCTGATGATTCTGATAAACTATTGACTAGAAACTTATGAATAACGTTTCACTTAAAAATATGATATCATAAACATAGTTCTGAGGGCAAATGTGTTTGAGCCTGCTAAAAAACAATTTCTTAAAGCTGCTTTGCTAACAAAAATTGCTCTACTAGGGCAGATACTGCCTAAATTTAGTATTTTGCATTCGCATAAATAAGTAATTGGCGTAACGTAAAATTGCCAATAAATGCGCGATTAAAGAATGACAGAAACAGAGATTGAGAAAACAATTATCGAAGTGAAATAGAAACATTGAACAGCAATTGAAAAGGTTTATGTAGAGCATATTGTCGATCGCTGCACTCCAGGTTAAATAAAGCAGATTTTGTCCCTTGGGAACGTTCTTTATGCCGTGACCGTGCACACCTGTATACGGCCTAATTCCTCTGGAGTTAGACAGCAAACGTTTATGCTATAATTACTCTCAGCGTTCTTACATCTTTACCCTAGGCTACTGCCGTTTCTGTAGTGTCTAACGAAAGTTCTGATCCTCTTTATGTTGTGATAATTGTTCCCTATCGCAGCCCGTTACGTCCAATAGATGGTGTTTTATGAGTAACATAATGTTAATAAATAGGCCGATGTTCCTTATTCCAAAGAATATATCAAGACCTGAAATAAAAATTGAAAACCGTCCTCGTTCCGATTAAGTTAAGAATATGTCAACTTAGAGAAAATATTTCTTTTTGAAGAATCTGCCGGACTAGATATATAAGTAGGGAAAAAAGTTATTTCCGTAGTAATTAAAGATAGTATCATGCATCATTTATACATCATCCGACGAAACATACTTCCAAAGGAAAGATCTGCGATTAATATAATCTTGATAACCAGCAAAATTTCTCGATATTTTGTCAATTTTCAACTTCTTTGGTACACTCTCGTGGCTGCGGCTACAGGAAATCCGAAAAATGTTCAAATAGAAAACGTAAGCATTTTAAAGTTTGCGTCAATTGTAGGTGTTCTTGAAATCTTTTTGATTAGTTACTGGCTATCAGTGAGGATTGGCCTTTAACCATATTTGGAACACTTTCCATATTCGTACTTATTGATAAAACACTGTTTGCGGATTATAAATGCGTCAGTCTAGCCGTTAAAATATAACATAAAATACAGTGCATAACTTGTGTTATAAATAATGCAGTAGTAGAAAGAAGACTGCAGACTACACCTTTTTTGTGTTTTGTGAGATATTTCCCTCTACGCGGCTGCTCATGGAAACAGTAATAGTGCAAAAGCGTAGCCTTAATGACATGATTTACAAAGCCAATATATAAATCAAACACATTTTTTAAATAACCTTTCTCGCTTTGTTCAGGCATATGAAAGTCTGGAATATGAAGACAACAATACAAATTTGATAAAATGTTTTCCTTTTTGACCAGTGTCCTATACTACGTGAAGATGCATTTAGGCTTTGATTTTATTTTTCATCATTGATCTGCATTACATGTTTATCAATATTTTATCATTTTGGCTTGCATTAAAATGCACAAAACATTCTGGATAGGTAGGTTAAATAATATAAATAAGAAAAATCTTTTATAGTCTTTTGATGGAAAACGTCAAAAGTAGAACGTTCTGTTAACAGAAAGAAGACAATGGTGATTTTTAATTATGCTTTATTTATTTGGTTCAACGTAAACCGCTTAATGCAATGTGTATGCGCCTTTAAATGAGCTTTTTTCAATCTTACCCAGCCATTGGTTCAAATTTGTTGCGGATTTCGTGGCTTTCCACCACAAATGGTAAGCATATTCCTTTAAAAGAACATTGTTTCTTGTTTTTGCTTAAGAAATTAGTAGATGGAAATGTCACATTTTGGTTTATAGGCGACAGGAAGGAAATTTAGGTATCGATCATGCGTACTGCTAGAAGAGTTCTGTACTTTAATGCACTGGTCACCGTTTCGCTCAATTCGCACTTTTTCCACTTGAGAATAAATGCAGTTAACGTTTTCGCGCATTGCTGAATTTAAGCTGTTTACGATATTGGGTTTGCACTCACCAACCGTGCAAAACATGGGGAATTAACGCAAATATACTTTAAAGGTAGACAACCAAGATTTCGAAGAAAGTAAATTTTGCAAAAATATTTTCAAAAGTACTTCAACTCTTTTATCCATGCTTTTGGCGTGGAATGTCATGTAACAAGTGAAAGACATTTGTTATTTTTTCAGGACTGACAGATTATGACTTCATGAAACTTGTTTAGCCAAATAAAAACATTAATCAATTTAAATGAACTTTAGTAATAAAGTTTATCTTACGTTTAATGTTATCAAAACCTGTTTAATTAAAGTAAAAAAATAAAGTTCTGAAGAACATAAAAAAACAGCGGCGAGTCGACGTCAGCCATTTTCCTTAGATATAGTTTGCAGACAAAGGGTTTTTCCTTATCATGCTTTGCCTCCTATATAAGTGCATGTGTTCTCGATAAAAAGTCGTTCTTTCTACACAAATAGTGTACACCACGAATTTAAAACTGCCATTTTTGAATTGAATTCATGTTTTATATTCTTCAAAGTTATTGTTCAGATTTTTGAAAGCCATAACAGGGTGTTCCTGTAAATAGATTTCAATAAAGGCCATAAAGGTTTGCCTACGGAGGACAGATTCCTAAGTATAAAAGATTTTCTAAACAGCTTCATTTCATTGCTGATAGTCTGTTGGCTCAGAACTTATCGTATATTGGTCTTGACATTCGAGACAGTAGATTATGATGCTGTATTTTGTCAAAACCTAGGCAGATATTTTCTTCGGAGAGGTTTGCTTCGGTATCCATCATTATACCTTTGGTTCTGTTATTTTAGTTAAAGCAGCAACTGAGTTGTTCAAAAACACTGTTTCCGGCGTTGCGATCTTAATGTTTTGTGTAAAACATGACTTATCAACAATTATTTTGCAAAAACATAAGGGTAAAGAAGTTATGCTGTGCTTATATTTACGTATTTTGGATATCAGTGTTTGTTCATTGTTTTTAAAAACCATGTGCCACATATCGCAGTGACTTTTAGTACAAAAGCGATAGATGTTTGCCCAGATGTGAATTTTGGATTCTGTAGTCAGTTAAAGGTATTCCGTTTTCATCAGAAACATCTTATGTTCCACTAAAAATCACCACAGTTTAGAATAATTATTACTGATTTTAGACAAAAAAATCTTTTCTGCTATAAATTTAATATTAATCAATAAAGATAAAATTTTTGAGGCGCTTTACCTACCCACCTATTATAAGACAAATTTGGTTGACATCGTAATATTTTTGATCTTAACGTTTCTGTGTTTGAACAATTAATTCAGATAATTTGAAACAACCTCTCTTTGGATCACAAGTGTGAAATATATGTTATATTTTATTCCGCTAGGGACGTTGGCCTTTATTTTCCTGTAGGTTTATGTCCATGATGACATAAAGTAGCAAAAGTAGGCAGCTGGTTAAACAATGTTTTTTTGAATTATTTAATACTTTATCCCAAACAGTTTCATGCAGAAAAAATACTGTTAGCGATTCTCTTTACAGAAAACTGTTATGCACTCCAGCCATGGATTTTTCTTCAATGGATAACTCCATACATAGGCTTAACTGCTTTGCTGACAGGGTCTATAAAACCGTCATGATGTAGCAGCACTATGCAGGATAGGAAATCTTTTTTATTTTCCCACTTGCTTTGTGAAAATTCTTACTAAATTTGCCACTCAAGATATCTATTTTATAAGATGGTAAACGTGGAAAAACTTTCATTTTTTAGATCAAAGCTTGCCCATGAACAGACCTGTGGAAATCTCAGAATGGCAATTCAGTTGTTGTTTCACGCGTGGTTTTGGTAGATATGCGCGCAGTGTGATGAACTTTTCCATGGGATAAAACATAAGTGTTCGCTACTCTCAACATTGAATGGACATTTGAGTTACACGAGTCCTTCTAATCCGATGCCGAGAGCAGAAATGAAGGCCCCCTTAGATGGGCTCCGAACAAGGTTTCACAACTTTTCAAACTTCGTAAAAAACATCACTTGCTTATGCATAAAACATGGAGAAAAGCACGGACATAGCCCTCTCTGCCACAAAGCACTCGAGCCATAACTAATAATCACACTACCGATTCTCCCCTCCGGAACTCATCAAGGCATGATGAACACACCCCTTCACCAGCATGTCTGCTTTTATGGTAGGCAGCATACTCTTTTGCTCTTACGATGATTTAACCACTTACTTTTCATTTTTTTCTGAAATCAAGTTTGTAGAGCCATCCTTTCAACTATCATTCTCCTCTATTTTGTAACGTATGCATCCACATTTCTTCGATTATTCAGGTGTATTTTTATTTATTGCAAATGATACCAAGGACAATTAACATGTATATTTAAAAAAATCATATTAACTAAGAAATGTGGCTTAGCTCATAAAAGATGATGGTAAAATTGAGAATATGTAAAATAAGCTGCAAAATGGTTTTTTCTTTTTTATTTGCCTAGCCTGGTCAGAATTTTCATTTGCATTCAACATACTTTCATAACTTATTCAATCTGTCAATATGTTAATTGGGTACGACAAAACGTGTAATACTCTCTTCAAAGTGTTTCTCGTGTGAAATGCCTGTGCTAGTTATATTAGATGTGAAAATTTATTTTTTCAGGGTAAACCATAGGATGCAAATTTTGGAAAAGGTTTTTAAGCAATTTGGACATTTTGTCGATTGCTCAGTCAGATTTGCAAGGCTTTGCGATTTCAAACACTGAAGTTGGGTAATAATGCATCAAGAAGATGAGTTATTTTGGCGAACCGATATTACGTGGCGGTAGCGAATACACTAAGTGATACAGAACAAATATCCATAATTAAATGATAATTTGTAATAAGTAGGTCATTGGGGAACTGCTCCGCAATTGTAGATAGAATGATGTGTTCATATAAAACTTAACTTTAGACATATGCGCCCTGACCTTATATGCATTTGTGCCAGTAACTGCTAGAAATCACTCAGGCCGATGGCCCCGATGTTAACAATTATTTGCATAAATCATCTACCTCAGTTATATTGTTGAACATTGACTTTGTTTAAAAACGTTTCTGAATGCTTGAATAATCCTTATGCAGTTACCAACGCTTTGTAGATGATTTTGGCAAAATGTATTCTCCCAAGGTGTTACAATTCTGTACTTTTATGCATGACAAATCGTATTCGCACATTTTTTGATTGATGTTAAATCACTGGGTCATCTTTTTTCCAGTAAGCATAAAGCTCTTCAAAGTGCTTGCCGTACACGTCCGTTAAAGGCCCTTATTAGCCGCAAGAGAGTTGAACTGATCTACACCAAAACCATAACACTAGAATCTTACAATATGTTTCGTTTGCTGTAGCTCAGAATTCGAAAAATGGTTGTGCACTTAGTCACGACCAAGCCATTGCTCTGATGGTCTATGCTAGGAGCAAAGTCATCTCGAGGTATATTGTGAACAGTGAATAAGAGCTTTGGTTCTTTCCCTAACGTAATCTGGCTACTGATTGGTTGACAATCTTTTATCGCGTTAAGACATCATGCGCGCGTATGCAGGCTATTATATCGTGGCTTGCGTGCGTGATATGTGACAAACGGAAGTTCTCTCTATTTTTTTTGTTATTAATTTCTACCTGCTTGCTTTTGTTGCTGTAGTAGTCAACTATGTTATGACGGGACAGAACGCAGCTATGATGAATTTAGCAATACGGAGCCCAGTTTTTAAATACAATTGTGCAGGACATCCACAAAAGATAAAGGCAAAACAGTTATCGTATGATAACGCGTAAGTTTTGCTTGCTATTTGCATTTATTCCTCTGAATTGGCCGCACCAAATGCGTAGACGTCGTCTTTTGTAAGTATAGTAAGTATGGATGAGGTCAGCTTGCATCTAAATTTAAAAGGCAGAAAAACGAAGGACGTTTTCTAAAAATCCAATCAGTATGAAGTGATAATGGGTAAGCTTCAGTAGGTTCGGCAAGTATCTTTATAACAGAGGTGCTTGCACCATGGAATGTCAACGGCAACACCAACCTCGCATCAGCCGTAACCAAGGGACACGAAGGTCACTGGATACCCTGGCGAAGCCTGAAAAAAAGGAAACTAGCACCGCTCAAACCAACGATGTGTGCAACTTGAACATGTACTACTGCGTTAAACATATCCTATTAAAAGTGACTCGTATCCATTTATTATTTTTCAAATTGACTTTAATGTTTTTAAACAAAACACAGATTGTTGCAACACATGCTTTCGTGCGTTCAGTTACTTCTTTAACAGGGGGCACTATTTTGTTCCATATGGAACTCATCATTGGGTTGTTAAAATTTTCGATTACAAGTTACTTAAAAAGTACTGGAGGGAAAATAAATGCAAAATCTAATGGATACGATATTGTAGTTGGTATGTAGTTATGAAAGGAATTGTGCTTAGTGCTGTCAGTCCCGCTGTCACCGTTTGCTGAGTATCTCGAAAATTCAATTTAATCTCGATATACATCCACCGGACAAAACCGCTATATTCTCAATGCACGAATAGCTTAAAATCAAAAGCTCCTCACTACCACAGCAATCTTATATTTCAAATGTTGTAGAGTTTTCATAAATGATCTACTTTTCATCAAAAGTTCATATTGAAATAACAAATTACCTCTTTAGAGCTTCTGTGGGCATAATTATCGCGAAAAACATAAAAGTGTTGATACCTGACTTTTATTGAGCGCGTGTGGGACCTGCTGTTTAATAACGGATAACAGTTAAAACGACTGCATTCAGCCTTTCAATTTTAAGATTGAATGTCAGTCCTATGCGTTTTTAATGTCTTAAGGCGATCATTTGGATTTCAAAATTTATGATACAAACGAAAATGTATGTGCCGCGAAGTATGTTAGAGAAATCAAAGAACCACGGATTTTTAATTAACCACCATTAAACTTTCTACATTTATGCAGGTTTGTTTCATATGCTCAATTGATATTGATGGTTTTTGGTATATTTATGAGCACATTACATTCATAAACATATCCGAAACCATCACAAAAGCCTCTGCCAAAATTCAAATGAGTCCGGTTTAAAAAATTCGAAATAAAGGTAAACGGACCAACATTTTCATAAACGCAGAATTGTTAAACAGATAACAGGGTGCTCCACTAGAATGGCTGAGGCGCACATAAATTATATAAGCACTCTTTTTCAAGCATTTTCTATAAATCGTTTTTTATAAATAGCGATGTATGAAATCTGGGAGCCATTTGTATGCCCTTTATTTTATCAAATATTGCTAACATTCATCGCAATAAGCCAACATCAATATTCCGTCTTCAGATTGTAAAGGATGAAATTGATCAAAGGCAAAAAGCATGGTGCTTGATTTCGCTGATAGTAAAAACTGGAGAATAAAGCTCTCTATATGATTACGTTATTTAATACCTATAAGTGACTACGAAAGTTGAGAAGAATTGATAGATGCAGTAATGAGCATAGTTTTTCGTATGTGAAAATATAAATTTTCTCCAGTCACATTTATGCGGAGTTTTTTTGACTTAGAAATCTGACGCATTTAGCATGTATGCATAAATTTCCAGCTAGTCGGCGGCAGTAATATAATGGACTGGCTTGTTGATAGCTTGATATATACAATAGGTTTGTCAGTTATAAGAAGATCAACATCCGACACCAGAAACGCAAGTATAAATAAAAAGCGCTCATCAACATTTTCGTCCGGATATCCACATTATTTCATTTTAATGGAATTGGTTTGAAGATATTCAATCTTGGTTTTAGACCATGCTCAAGACAATGCCTAAGCACGTTTTAAGTTTGCATCGTTGCTCTTCTAAATATCTTTCTTAAATGAGAAGTAGCAGAATTGAAACTGCCAAACTGGATTGTTTTCGATCCAGCTGAAACTGAATTTAATGACTTACCAGTCGTGGTCTTCAACAAATTCCAATTCTTATAAAGGATTTAAGGTTGGAATGTAAAAATATAGTCGTTTTCTGTTTTTATAAGTCACTTAACTGGCTTTCTCAATACCAAAAATTTTAAGTATTTAAAATCAAAAATGAACGCTTATGGAGCCTTACTGTTTGCATATCATTGGAGGATGAATAAAGAGGTGGATATAGTGAAAGGGCTGTTAAGGACGCCAAAGACAAGTCCACCAGGACTTCAAAAACCACACGATCGTCTTAATTTTACTAGAACAAATGAAAACACCAACTCTTTTAAAATTATCTTCAAATGTCGTTGCTCAGCATTGCCAAAAAAATATTCGCTCACGTTCTCCGCTGTTGGCAGAACAGTCATTTGTAGCAAGGATTCATGCCTGACAGTCACTGCAGGTTGCGCTGTCATCGAAGCACCACCAACATAATCTTCGCCACGCCTCAGCCTCATGCAAATTGCCAGGAGATGTGGATCTAACTTTATTAAACTTTCGTGGATTTGACAAAAGACTTGGAAACAGTGAATTGCGGATAAATTTGGTGAATCATGCAGAGATTCAGTTGTACTGAGTGTTTCCCTCACCGGTTATGTCAGCTTCACGATTGCGTGTCGGCGCGTCATGGACATAAGAGCAGACTCAGAAACATTTGCGAGGACCATTGGAGTGAAGCTCCGTTGCGTTCTCGTGCTTACCCACTTTATTCTTATGTAGTCTGCCATGTCTATGGATTCCTACCTTGGCGAACGTCCCGGGATGTGTATAGCCTACAGAATAAACGATAAACTCTTAGGGTGTCGGTGGATGCAATTGCAGTCACATTTGTCCACAACTAACCTTCCAAAAACTGTTCTTGTTCGACAATTGCGCAATTACTCAACGCAATGACTGAACGAGACTGATAAAGAAAGATAAACTTCTTTGCCGCCACCTGCAAACTCTACAGCCTTACAAATAACACAGAAAAAGGGTGTTTATGCACCACCCGCTGCCAAAAAGCACTTAACGGCAAGTCGTGAACACTTTCACCCATCTGATCAGCAGTGTCTTCCACAACAACATAACACAGCATATATTCAGTAGTGTAATTTCGGCTTCATTCCGAGTTTTGGGTGCTCAGATGGTCTTTTACTTAAGTATACTGAATTTTAATCTTTTCGGAAAGTAGACTTTGCCGAATATCCAATACATTTCCTATGCTAGTTTAAACTACAGAATAAAACCTATTGTTGTGCGTTTTTTTATATAAGAACATCAATATTAATAGGAATGGTTTCAAATAAATCCTTTTGCAACCGAGGTAGCTGATCTTTTTTCCATGAAAATTAGGTGAAGGCAAGGGAGAGGAATTTTAATTTTTCGCAGAAAGAAGGAAAACATTGAGCTTTAAAAATCTGTGAGGGCTTTCCTGTGGTAAATTGTTTACAACTTACGCAATTTATTCTACAACTTGTTAGCTATTACCTTTTCCCTGAGCATGGTTCCAACTTTAAACCCAAATATTCTACTGAATTGATTTTTTGCAGTGTACTGACTATTACGTGGTCAAATTTCTGTGGCTATTCAGTCTACGCCTAGAATCCTTCGAGGGGACTCATGTTCTCCAGTCAAGCAATTAATTACTGAGAAACCTAAAAATCTGTAATCTGAAATTTATATTTTGCAAATGATTTAAGTATATAATTCTAAACACAGTAATAAAACTTGATTGAACCTTTTTTGATTTCCAACAACGCCATTTGGGACTGTAAACATGACATGTAAAGGTTACTGCGGAGATGAACGCCCACAAATCTAGAATAAACGTGGAGCATACTTATTTGTTACATTTTGTTTATTTAAATGATTAAGGTAGGAAAACAACGCGCAGAAGATACGTAGTGCATGCAAAGGCTAAGTTTATAATTGACACTCTGCTTAGCAGTTGAAATCCTATAATGTCGCATACAAGTAATTGAGGTTTGCGAAAATGTGTGTTCTTTCATTTTTAGCAAAATAAATATATTTGTTTCAGGGAGCTCAAAGCAATGCTTAAACTTCGCATTTTTACTTAGAGGTAAATTTAGAAATAATAAATTACGGAAATATTCGTCATGGTAATATTTATGTAAAGGGCCTTTGTAAGAGGTAACTTATATTAAAGCATTTTAAATTAATAGTATACAGAGTAATTGCGGAGTTTTGTGCTGCATGTGCATTTTCTCGATGATGAGTTTCGCATTATGGTAACCCCACTGCTATGCACCAAACAGCCATCTGCAAAAAGGGGATAGCAAAAAAAGATTTAAATCGTATTATGAAATAGATCATTTTGAAGTTTCTACGAAACAAACATAAAACAAACTATGTTTATGGCGAGTCACTTGAAAACTGATGATTGCAGGTGAAATTTGCTTTTACATCGGTAAATTACAGCCACAGAGATTTTCAAGTTTTACATTTTACACGTTTAGGAATTCGATATGCCTAAATAAATGCGTACGTACCGGCTACGGAGTGACTATCAATCTTACGTAAAAGTTTGCATTTTTCGTTATTTGAATCATTTGATGTGTGGTATCTATGCTTATGCAGTTACCGGATCTCTTTCTGCAATATCGCCGAAATCGTATCGTTCACTACCAGCTCATACCTGAAATTTGGCTGTACTGGTGGCTGAATTGAGGCATCTTTTAATGAAGAACTCAATATCAGTTGACGAATACCACTGTCGATTTTCTGTACGCATACACTAAGAAAAGTGGTAGACACAAGATTGGATAAAAAACTAGATGGACTCCATAAAAAACAGATAAATGCAGACTTTTTTAGGCGTGTCTTTTCAAAAGCATGTTGATTAGTTCATATATTGATTAGCACACTCATTGTGGTGGTCAATGGTATCGAATCATTAAAGTTTGCAATCATTTTTATTAAGCTGTCAATTCTTACTGGTTATCTGGAGGCACAACTATATTACATCATAGCCAAATTTGAAAAAGACTTTCATTCCAGCATTTACTAAAACCAGTTATTTTCGGTATTGACCATCTATCTACAAGTTGAATGCTTCAAAACGATGCAATAAATACTCTAATTTATACATTTTTTGATTCGTATGAAAATATGCTTCAGGTCATAACTGTTTTAAGAAAAACAAATTTCCCACGAGCATCCTGCTCTTTTGCAAATACTTTATAATAACGAGCGTATGCAGAGCGTTACAAAAAGCAGAGAAAACTACTTGGGTCATTTCTAATGTCCCGTACGCTAACAATTTTAAATATTCAGTGTTTTTAAAGTATTCACGTCACAATTAGTGTGTCATAGATTAAGCATTCAACGACTAGCCTAGGATGTTTTTATATTCTCAAGGGAAAAGCAAACCATCCTGGGACCATTGTCATAATAGAATATTGTGCATGAGCCCACCAGGACAGAGTCTGGTTAAGAATCCTACGAGTTTCGATAAGGCTGGCTAATTAGGGTTTATAATCTGCAAGTTATTATTCCGGTCTTATTGTTTTTTTTCGGGGCTCCACCTACAGCAGGCTGGTTTCACCGATGAGATTAACATGCAAGTCTCGGAAGTGGGTGAATTTATTAATCTCTTGAATTAAACATGTAATATTTCATATTTCATCTATGGTGATCCACCAATTGAAAACGTACTTATATATCTTTGGGAATGAATAGGCGCGGTTGTAAGCAGCAAACATTCATCCATGTATAGGTCAACACTCGTACTTAGTAATTAGTGGATCTGTTCTAGTGTAAATAAAAGTTAAAAAAAAATACATAATAATTTAAAGTTGGGACTACTGTAAAAGGTGTTCACTATGAATCATTTTGCATGGTTTCAGATAGCTCAGCTTTGAAAAAAACATAACATATAACCTTATAAATACAAGACACACACCAAGCCCATTGTCTGTAAACTAACGAATGTTCATAAGTGATCTCTGGTATAAGTAGAAGATAACTCGATAACCGAGCAGTGTAGGACCTGATGTGCAGATTATGCTCTTAAAAAGAAATTTAGTTGATACAGTATGAGAATGCGTGCATATACTAGAGGGGAAAATGTAACAAAAGCAACGACACAATCAGAAGGAATCCTTTTCTGAAGTTCAAATCAGTCTATTTTGAAAAGGGTTAGGCTGGCAGTTGCAATGGGGGAAGCTCCGGATTCTTCTCTGGAATGATATTACTTAACTACTGTTCCTACCAGGCAGGGGAGAAAATCACAAATCTATGTATTCACGTTTAACTGAAATGTCAGCCGGGAAATGCATGTTCATATTCACATAAAAATGGTTAACCTATCAAAGCATATCTAGTTAAGAAACCGACACAAGCAAACAAACAGCAGAATTTTTTTCTTGGCCGCAAAACATTCACAAAGTCTGATTTAAGCAAATGGGGTCAGTGCTAATTGCCTCATTTTTGCTTTCTAACATGGTATTTTTGGTTATCACTACGCCTCAAAACATTGTCCTAGGTCAGTGTTCATCATGCTGCTCAGAGGAGAATTTATCTCATCCACATGATATTTACATTGAAAGAACTCTGACCAGTTTATTTCTGACCAGCAAACTTGAGACCAATTGATTAAACAACCCACTTATCCAAAGTTGCAATAGAATAAGTCGAATGTGAGCGCTAACAAAGTCAGTCCCCTTTTTCGGGGTTGATTGGACTCCGTAAAGCAACTTATTCCTATTCTCGATGTCTGTTTTTCTCAACCTATTTTTGATTGTGTACCTCTCTGTTTAGTCAGAGGGGACGCTAGTTGGTGAGGAGTAATATCGAATTATTGTTTGTCCATATGGCCAGGGAAGAAATTTGACTTAGTAGGGAGTGGCCAGAAAGCGCGACAAACACGGTGATGTGATTTCGGCCAAACAGTAAAAGACTGGTAGTCAATCATCGCTTTACCACAAAACAGCCAATCAGAATTACGCATCACTAAAATACTCCCAGCTGATGTATGTCAGTTGTGTCATTTGTGCTCCAGTGCAACCCTAAACCCACGGTAAATTGTTGCAATTCATTTTAGCTTCTCAGGCTCGTTTGTTTTCCACGCAATTTCTACGTATGCCTAGTGGCCTCGTATTCATGAATTTGGAATAAGGCTGGGCAACACTTCACATACGAAAGGGTACTAAGCCTTTTATTTGAAGCTTATGCAGTAGGCCACTTTTAATACATTAACGACCAAGTAATTGTGTGATTTACTTACCCAATGTAAACAAAATAGCATGTAACTTTATCTTCAATATCAGTTTGTTTTTGGATATTCACATGAGTTATAAAGGGCACGATTAATCAACACGAGAGCAATAGCAAGTCAGCCACGTAGTGGTGCCTCCAGGCATGTGGGCGGGTGCAACCATTGCCGGAATGTGGGTCACATTTTCTGGCATTCAGTTCACGAAACGTGATGGGCATAGTGCTGCAAATAGAGTAAACACAAAACACTTGTTTAGCGAGGCCAAACTCTGATGCAACCTGTTCTGGGCGACGGATCCTTTTCGGCTTTTTTTATGAAAGCTGAAAATCCCGCTGTTGCACGCGTTGTACGCAATGAAGAATGCTGCGCAAAAGTACGCTGTCCGTTAGTTCAAACCAGCTTGAGAACCGTAGAAAATTTCATTTTTAGTGATAAAAGCTGCAAGAAAACCAACAAACGTTAATGGGGGTTGGAACTAATCAAACCAATAGCACCAGATTATGCGTGAATGTGCAAGGCTCTGTATGCTGGCGCCAGATTGATATAGCGATTGAGTTCTCATTTGAAAAGCATAATTTAATCAATTCGCAAAATATAAGGCTGCATGAATAGTTGTTTGAACCCACACGAACTAATCTATTTGGAGCAGAAATGTCCTGAAAGTTGAGGTTCAATTATAGTATAATGAACATGGAGCGGTAGGGTACGACTTTTTATGTCTTAATTAACTTTTTAACTGCACAAGGCAGACAAAACGCATGCCTAGGTCCCGCATACAAGAACATGCATAAGATGACCTAACCCATGCCATTTGTGAGTAGAATTTGAGTGAATAGTTCACACTTTATTTGATTATGTTATTTAGGTTTGTTGAATTGTAATAAAGCACAGAAAGGCATTTGCTAAGGAGCACTCGAAGTCCAATATTATATATTTAAGGACACAGGCAAGATTTGGACAAAATCGGACGTTGACAGATATCAAAGAAATGTCGTATGATATTTAATATCGTCGGAATAAATCCATAGTTTTGCTATAGGGGAACGAAACATAAGATGTTAATGTAATTTTACATAGGAAGACAAGTGTAAGAAAACGTACTATTTCCAGAAATTGGAAAAATTTGCTTTGAAAATATTTCTTTCGAAAATTTCGGACGCCGTTTGCTATGAAAAGCAGGCATGAACCGGTTTATCAATTATGTGCTTGACTGGATTGAAAGCAAGGATTGTAAACAAAATGTCTATCGAATACTTCTTAAATAATGATAAAAAAAGTCTACGATAAGTTGATAGCATTCAAAACAGTTGTTTTTTATATAATATTGTTTCCGATTTCAGTGTGTAGAACTGCAAAATGCATGTGATTAGCAGTGTTTCTGGAAAAATAAGAAAAACGAAGATAGAGTAGCAAGACAAATCGTTCAAAAAATCAATTCTAGGTCACCGATGAGGGCTCATTCAATCGATATCTCAATCCAATGACGGCCTGATGACAGTTCGACCGTCGATTTTGAAGAGGTTCACCGTATGCTACACACACGTTGGTGCAGGGACGATGACTTTCGAAGGATAAGTTTTAAGTGATAGCAGCCTTGCGCTGCAGCCACTGCACTCTCTCATCCACCACCACCTGAGCTCGGTGTCAAGACAAAGTCATGAAGACCGGAGATTCGAGGAGAAACAAATGGCTTGCGCGATAGGAGCCGCCCCTGGGTGTACCACCACACCTGGCTCGGATCCCACAAAGTGGGAGTGCCATAAAGGCCACATTAAGAAGGAGCCATTGCAGCCTGAACTCTCAGTCCGCCAGTCAGCCACTCCACACAAAACACACATTGGGCTGAGTATTTGGTCCTATTTATCCCGTCAGTTGGCAACCTTTCCAAGCCACGGCTTTAAGCGCACCGTCATAGGTTCGACGGGGTCAAAATTGTTTAAGGTGAGAAAAAAGCGCTGAGCTGTTGACCTCAATCTTTCATCCACCCACAAAATCAGACCACTATCCGACGACGGCATAGAAAACCCTGTAGTCAAGTCCGTACTGCCAGTGTTCAGGTATGTTTCAATGGCTTGTTTTATTGCTGCATTGGTCTCTAAAGAAGGACTCTTATATGAGCTGTCAAGCAAAGATGGATAATGAAATGATTGCGGTGATCGAAAAACCTTCTTAATTCCTAAATATAAATACACCTGCATTGCAGTCATTTGCTTATTATGTAATTTTTCTTGTTATTGCTGTATGTCACACCATTTATCATGAAACAAGCGAAAATATTATCGCTCCTCACATAAAAAGCCTAGACATTTTGCTGAGTGCATGCCTTCGCTTTTTAAAATGGCTTTGCTCCTTCAAAAGTTACTTAATGCATTTGGCCTTACATAACTGTGCTGGAACCCTCAACCTTTCTACCGCCTTGGTCCTTAAATACTCTTCATTTTAAATTTCTTTAATTTACCAACACATTATCCTAAGGGGACATGCTTTAATAGTAAGAATTTAGTTTCCGATAGTGCTGTGACTCCGAGGCTATGTACGTTTAATGTGATTTCACGTGAAACTTTCCCTGAAGATATGAAATGTTTTTTTTTTGTTTTGCATGGATTGCTTAAGCAGGCCTGTAACGTTGATTATTGTACTTTATAATTCGATATCCTAATTATGACAATTATGTCTGTGCAGCCATAGATAACGTGTTTCTGCGGCAACAGTAAAGTAAACAGAAAATTCTGTGTTTGACATGTTATTTTACGAACTATTGTAGGGTTATATTTTCTCGTTGATTGAACAACAACATTCTGCTCAGAAGGCTGATAGTTGCCGAACTAATAATATGAGAAGAAGACCTTTTATGTGGAATTGAGTCGCCAGCATTACCAAAAGCAAGAACGAACCGCATGAGTTAATATTATTTTGTAATTTGATCAAATTTTAGTGTTGCTTGTTGCGTAATAGCACGAATATGGATTAAAAATGCACATAAATGGTTCGTTTTTAGAGGCAAAGAAGGAAATCACAATTTATTAGTTGAAAAAATTAATTCGACGTTATAAAGTGAAGTGGAATGTGGCATGAAATGGAAAAAGGCATTGAGCATGCTGTAAATCAAAAAAATTGAATTCAAAGGACTAGGTTTATTTAACATGAGCTTTATGTATTTGCTGGCGTGACTTGTTTACAATCATGTTCACACTGCTTCGAAAAATAGTTGTTTTCAAGTTTTTTTTTGTAAGCCAATGGACGCAAGTCTGCTAGGCCAGACTGCTGTTACAAATAAGAGGATGACGTGCTCACAAATCCAGTAGGATTTTTACTCTAGGCTTTGACAGTCGTAGTGGGGCCCGTCATCTGGAACGGCGTGAGGGCAAAAGCAAGAGCTGAAGGGTTAAATTGTAAGCTGACAATATGACGGGACGGATAATGCGTGGGCTTTTGAAACCAATATCATCGGCAGACACGCCAAACAGCCCCCGCTCTTTGTTTTTAACCCTGACGCCTATACAGTCGGTTGGCGCGGTCAACAAGGCGACTAATGGCAGACCAGCAATGCCGAAAATTACGCCCGCCGTCGTCACGCCGTGAGGTTTGGGGCAGAGAACTCATGTTACTCACGGACACCCCTTCCCTTTTTCTTATGGCTTGATTGCAAAAGCGTAACTTTGTTGTTTCAAACGCAACCTTTATCATGATAGGCTAGAATCAACTTTCCGAAGATGCGCATAAGGCTTAATTCTACCCTATTTACTCCACGTGAGTTATAATCTTCTCAAAAAACTAAACCTCAACTGGTCCAGAGATGGTGCCTTCGAATCTTTTCGCAGACGTGCATAATATTTTATCTCTCAAGTATTAGAACAACGGAAAATCTTGGTTATTGACATGAAGACTCGTATATGTAAAGTTTCATCCGACATTATGTTTGTTTTCTTGCTTTCTCAGTGATAGTACCTGGATTAATCAACAAAATGTTGGTTGACGTTTGCTGTAATAATAACCTTGTGGTCCTCGAATGAAAGCTAAATTATCAACACAGCAGCATTGTGAAAAACGGTAGAAGGAGCAACCAACTATCACTCCGTATGTTTGAAATGATAATGTGCGTTTAAAGTCTGGTGCTATAGCTATTTAATGCCCAAAATGGCTGTTTAATCTTTTGACTTAACGGGCTAACTCTACAAGATTAGACAGATATGCTTGGACACGGACTGGTTTGAGACTTGATAGCCACTTCTTCATCTGAAATCCAACTTGTATGTTTTTCTGTCAGACACACGTAGGCCGGCTGGCATAGCATTTTTACTCACAGACTCTAACCCATAGCACTAATTGCCTGACCAGTTCGGACGGCTCACTTGCGCATGTGATGCTTTTTCGGTATGGTACATCCCTATAACACTTCAAAACATTGCTGAATAAAATAAATCCAACGCGCTTTGAAATTATTGTGATCGGTTAAAAATACTCGTTTGGACTACTGACTGGATAACTAGGTCAACGTTATCACTACGACATTTGTGTATGTAATATGAGGTGCTGGCTGGAGGGACCGCTATTCAGTGGATTCTTCTCATCATTGCCACTATGGTATTGTCCCTACGTGAGATCCAAGACTGTATTAATGAAAACATTGTATATAACGCAAGGGTTACATTATGCGTGTCATGCGCAGATGAGCAGCGTAGTTTTGTCAGTAACTGCGACCAAAGCCGCCTGTTGTCCTTATGACATTAACTTGCTATCGAAACCTGGTGACTAAGGGATGAGACAGTGCGGTAAATGACATGAAATTAGATGCAGCTATAAAACAGTTATTGATCAAATCACCAGTGCAAAAACTACTAAGTAGGCTACTTGCTTCTCATCATCACTCGCCATGGTCAGGTGCTTATCGCAAATATGCTAATTTTGTTGTGGTATTCGAAAAGATATTATTTTACATCCCTATGTATCGAAACGTTGTTTTAATCCTCGATGAGCCTTTTAATTTATTATTCATCAACTCCTACTCAACCGACATCATCACCACCTTACCAAAATGTGCCTTGTACGTTCCCCGTCCAGTTATGCCCCCACATACAGCTTCTTATTGGATGATAAGAAACTAAGTTGCCTATATCTGGCAAATCAGGGAGCAATGACTTGTCTCTCTTATTTTATCAGCCATCACGTCTTCTAATCGACTGTTTTTGATCCCCCACGGAGGCAAGACCTTTGAAATAACATAGTTGTGATTTCGTTCTCTAGGAGTTTCAAAGAAACAGCATTTTGAGAGAAGCAACGGACAACATCGCGAACGTTAACGCTGAAATATGTCATTTTTGTTTCAAAATTGTGAATGTGTGGATTATGACATATCCGACAGCCCTTGCTATCAAAGACCACCTACTATAAATGAGACTACTGGATCGAATGAGAAGTCAGTGTAAACTTTGTTACCAGATCCTTATCTAAGGAATACGGCGTTGCACAATATATTTCCTTAAACCTTTTTTTCCACAAGGGAATTCAGATACACTTCACAAAAAGTTATTGTCCTCCATTGGGAAATAAAAAGCAGGCAAAAAGAAAGGAGAATAACAACTGACCAAAGTAAGCAATACAATGTAATCAGAGGAAAATTATTACTCAATGATTGGCTATAAAGAGAAAACGCAGAGTTCAATGATACAATTGCACGCCATGTGGGGGCTGAATTTGATGCATGATACATCAAACAATTTATCGTTTAAATTCCAGTCGGGTTACTGATTGGGACTTCTAATCGCGAATACTTTCCGAAAAAAACAAAACTTTGAAGAGACTTTATTTTGATTTATAAGGAAAAAAACTTCGCTCCTAATTACAAAAACACGCTGTCACTGCATTCAACATCTTTTTAAACCATATTAGCTTTTTGATTAACGACTCTCTTCTTTGATATCTAATCAATGACAAGTGCGTTATAGAAAATTTTATTAGGCGAAATACATAGAAAACAGTTTTCGATTCCTCTGATTTGGTCGGTGAAAAACTAACTGCAGAAGTTTGTAGCGTATTTGTGATAACAGACGCCAATTAGCATGCAATTTGCACTTTTTTAGCAGACCATCCCCTCGGTACACTGGCGATTTAAAAACTAAGGTTTTTAATAGTAGGTCAGTCACCTACCTCTGCGCATCTGATGGTGAGGTGTTTCAATTACATCTCAAACGACACATCATCCATGTTAAAAAATGAAGCTAGATAGACGCCTATCCTACCCAGTCATGCTAAAGTGGACTTTGAAACATTTATTCATTAGAACAATTCAGATTGCCCACAATTGGCAAAATATTCGAACAAAATCAAACCGCTTGGGCGGCTTGATGGATGACATAAACTGCCCGCAGTCGCATTCTCTGCACAGAGAACAGTGAAGATAAGGGACAATTTTATTAATGATGACAGAAATAAAAGCATAATCAAAACGTGTTGGAGCAAACGGAATAAAAGACACAGACATACCAAAGGTAAATAAAATCAGATACTTTTTTCGTTAAATAAACCATTTTTGTAGGCCGACGAAGAGCTAACTACAGGAACCAACCGAATGGAAAGATGAAAAACAAAACAAACAACGGAGAAATACTATTCTAAGCGTGTAATCAAATGTTGCCTTTTTGCAGGCTTCATCTTAGTTAATTTTTGTTGCCTTTCTGTTTATTTTCAGGTGCTTGCACGATTTCAAAATGTAACCCAGAGTACTTGAATGGGCTTTACTTTACATATAACTCATGACCTTCCCGAAATTAATGCATTTTTATAGAACCAGCCCCTTTTCTACCCTGAAAGGCCAGCAGAACTCATCGAGGGCTATTCCAAATATCCCGCAATGCATTTATGGCTCCATTCACAAAATCGCTCGATAAACGGTTTCGTACTTGATAATCTAAATACGAACTGAAAACCAGTAGACCTGTGCGATAAAAATAATGCTCCTGGCATGCGTCGTTTTTTTCACGGTTCCAAAGCTGATGGTGAATAAGGAAATGAACCGAACTGGCGAACGAAGAACTTTCAAATCCAACTTTGGAACAAATTTATGTTTAGCTTTTAATAATTTGCTAATCTGCCTACTTTAGCAAATACGCCGCTTGCTGGGCGTTATAAATTATCTCCATGCATGTTTTGGCAATTACAAATGCATACTCATAGGCTTAAACGCAGAGATAACGACGGAAAACGGCGTCGGATTTATTAACTTCCTGCTGCATTCAGGGCCAAATTATGTTTTATACGTTGTTTAACGGCTAACGTGAGCCAGAATTTGTGTTCTTAAGAGGCAAGTATTTTTTATGCCCATAGCTCCTCTTCACAAATACCTTGACCTTGCATTTCTAGGGGAGAAACAGGCCTAATGTTAACATAAACGGCTTGGATAATAAAAGCCACTATTATGTAAGTACATAGCACACAGAAACGACAGTACGTGGAGATGGCAGATTTTGCGTTCTGCAAGCAAAAGTATGGATTTCCACAACTGACTATGCATATCTTGGCTGGGAATGCAGTTTAATTTCAATATTGACAGGCCTTAAACTTGCATTATATCCATCTGAAGGTTATTTCTGCTAGTTGCATGAACCGAAACTCTAAAGTTTGTGATAAACTTTCCATAAGGAAGAATATACTGTCGAATTGACGGCAGCTACGGGAAAGAGCGACTCGAATGACCGATTCTGACTTAAAAGACATCAACAACCAATTTGGTTTCTGCAGTTACTAACCCTCACGATCACGGTGTGTGTGTCAGAAGTCCAAAGTGTTATATATTGATCCATGGTCTTGTTTTTCTTTCGACAAAAATAATATCTGTTTAAAATAGCATAAAGATGCTAATCAATCGATTAACGGGGAATATTTATTTGCTTGTGCATTCTGTGAATATTTACAGTAGCGCTATATATATATATATATGTATATACAGCTGTCTGCGTCTTGCCTGTTGCACTCTTAGCAACATATTTGTGCTATATATATACTATATATGTATCAGGTTCAGATAAAAGTCTTTAGGAAAACAACGATGATACTGCTTAAGATTTTCAAAAAGGGTCCTCAATCACATCTTCAGACTAGGCACTAATAACAAACAGTTAAATAATTCAGTTATTTTAACCAAGGATTGTATATTTTGGCAACGCGTGTGTGCAAATGCATTTTTGAATTAATTTAGCCCTCAGGGATTTTTTTGAGTTCATTGGAATTAGTTTTTGAGGCCTTTTCAAATGACATCTTAATCGATATGCCAATGGCCACTAGCCTCTTTAGTCACTTATTAAGTTCACAAATGTTCAAGATGCATCTGAACCGTGCTGTATACTTCAAAGCCGCTTTCATACCTAGACATATCCGAGCGTTTATTAATGGACAGGTTTGGGTTCTGAAATGCACATGTCGTGAGAAATGCACTTTCAACAAGACACATTTTTACATCCAAATGAGTACAAGATACGTTATTTTAAATAAAGTGATTTGCAATAAAAAAAGGTAAATTTCCAAGGGCATAGCAAGTCAATGCAAAAAACATACCGCTAAATTAGCAATTTTTAAATCATAATTTGTTTGCAGGTATCGTCCTCATTAGCATGCGCATTTGAATAAATCACGTTCTTACAGCTCTGTTTTAATAGAGAAGTAATCCGTATAGAGAAAGCACAATGCATACTTAGACTGCACTTAATGGATAACTTAAAGACATAAATTACTGCATCGAATAACTTTAATGCTTTAAAAATGCCCTTTACAATCTTTCAGATAATAACCACAGTTAATAGTCCTGTCTGCATATGACATCTCCCCGTGAACATAAATTTTTATAAGAGAGGTTTTCTTCATTCCACTACTTGTAGAAATTTCTATAGTTTACGTGTGCAAAACTCTCATATGACCATAGATATACTCTTGGTCTGTGCAATGGGCTGAATCTTAGAAATGTTTTAATAACCATCGACGTGGCTAAGTGAATAAAAAACATGTATTTTAGGTTACGTTTTTGGGATTTTGATTACTTTTTCCCAACCGAAGGCCATTGTTTTGTATTCATTTATGAACCCCTCATCATATTGGTTGTTGATTTCATTTTGCTGTCCTTACAAACTTTTTTATTAATATTTTGACACAATTTCATTAATTTATTTTTGAAGATTTAATAATGCGCTAACTGCATTTTCTGTAATATAGCAAGTTGCAACTGATAGCATTGGTTCTTGTGGTCAGCAAAGTGACCCGCTTAGAAGAAAGTTAGTGTGACGGGCAATTTTTCGCATTTCGAAAGGTAAAGGTGCCACTAGTTTTATCAAAAAATCTCTCTTCCATGCTTCACATAACTCTAAAATCGATGAAATTGCATATTAACTCGTAATTTCCGAAGTACTTTAATCTAAGCTTTTCCTTTATGAACTGTATTACCGCTTGTAACAAAATTACATTAACCTAAACTTAATTTGTTATTATGCATTTTAATAGTCAGAGAAGAATGAGAGTTTTTAATTTTATTTCTATAAAGTTTTGTCTTGTCCACATCAAAAATTGTAAAAGAATACGTGAACCCGATGACATGGAAAGAGTGACGTAGGTCGAAGTATCGTCGTAAATAATCACGGAATGAAAGTGTTTGCAAAACTTTGGCTTACATAGAAAAATAATTTGGCATTCTCTTAGTGGCAGCGGCTTTTTGCGTTAATCAGCCTTTAAATTATAACCGTAAATGCATAATGCTGCTCTCGCAGGATGTAAGTAGTTTTACGTCTTATGGAAACATGAAATGCTCCAAACAGGCTACTCGAATGTCTTAAATGACTGTCAATTAAGATAGTGATGTAAATTATTAATTAAATCTTGCATTATTACATTCGCCTAGGCTCATGTTTTCTCTAATTTATTTAGGTTATCATAAAGCAGTTATAGCCTTTTTCAATAGTAAGAAGGACTCAAAGGTAAAATGGTTCACTAACGGAAGCAGAACAATAGTCAATCTTTTAGCGGTCTTAGTGAAATGTTAGCCAACACTTCAAAAAGAATTTTAGATAAGAAACGACAAATCGAGTTGCCAACAATATTAATTTTCCAGCCATAAGTATTTTACTATTTCGGGTGTGGCAATATATGTATTTAAATGCACGTCGTATGGTGCGCTTGGAAATAGAACACTTGAACAAATGGTTTCTTACTCCGTCGGTATTTTTCTGCTACTTTTGGTTGTCTTCATAAATTCACATACATTTGTCAAAACTTCATGCTTAATAAACATTTCTTACTTAAAAACGAAAAAAATGGTATTGCAAATTGCACTATATATTTGTGGTTATTTTTTCCTAACATTATACGGTATACATTTTTTTAAAAATATTTGAGCCTTAAATACCATCTCTTTAATACAATAAATGCATGTCTGATGTTCCATAAATGGAATGCATACAGTGTGAAGTCTGAAAATCCTAAGCGCATAAACAAACGGCAGGTCAGGCACACTTCATTTCAGAATTCCTAAACATTTGTTATCCATATTTAACCATTTGAGTGTTAAGTCAGACTTATACGTAAGTTGGCATCACATGAGTGCGAAAAGAATATTTTTCTTCCATTTATATTACTTTTTTTATGATGGCATCGAAGATCAATGAAAGTGATCCTTTTTACAAAAATATTATTTTTATCAAACGCTTGTTTTCCACGCAGCCGAATAATATTCACTAAAATGCCCGCATTTTAACTTATCTGAAATAGTTTGGGGTTGTGTTGTAGGATATTCAATATTATAATGCTACTTGATTACGTTTTCTTAATCTCAAATACATATCTGAATTTTTGTTAAAACAGCTTAATAAGATTGGCCACTAAGTGTGGGACAGAGGACTTTAAAAATCAAGTGATATTCCTTAAATTTGCCTCCTGAAGCAATCACCCCCATGTCATCATCCGATGTGCAGCCTTCTTGTTTAACCAAAATGCGTCAGGTCAAACTTAATAAACCCGTCGGTGCTACCTGATTTGGCCTCATGGCAGTTTCCAGGACATAGCTAGAGTGAGGTCACATGCCTAGCCCACATGACCTCAACGGGCGAAAACGTGTAGCCCTTACAGACGTACACCAAGTACGCACATTTGTGTCTGTGCATCCTGACCTACGTTACCAATCATTACTGTATGCAACAGGCACCAGGGTATACAGTAGCGCTGTAAAGTCCTGGCAAACTAAGCGGCTGTTAGGTTCATGTAAAGTAACTAAATTACATGAATGGAAAGCACAGCGTTAATGTATTAGCAAATACTTATCTTCATTGCTGCAGTGTTAGTTAGCAGGTAAAATGATTCCAACGCAGTGAAAAATCATACCAACAATCGGGTAGGCATGCGTACACCAAGGGTGTATTTTGCTCCGGCATTTTACAGAAAGTGGCCATGATATATCGTTGATTTTAAGCGGAAATGCAAGCTATTTCTGCCTGTCTTCTAGTGCTAAGTCATCCGAACTACACGTTTGTCAATCCCTTTAGGCTTGTTGAAGTTTAGTCGAGTTAAGCGAATTTTTTCAGTGGTTTTCGGTGCCCTCAAAATACGCATCGATTGAATGAAAAACCTGCTACCAATCCCTATCTTTGTAGAAACTATATTTTACGGTTTTAATTAACGTTTTCATTTTACAGATAATTTTAAAATGAACATACAACCGCAGTTGAGCTTAGAGTTTTTTTGTAATGCTGTGCTCTATACATTCCCTGTACGAAGTTTTTCTTATTTGTCTTCGCTATAAACAATTCATTATAGAGGATACACATAGTTTTTTAGTAGATGTGGATAGCGTTATCTACTTCATAAGTTGCGTACCTGACCGTATTGAATATAAACATTCTGAAAAATTTTTCTTATATATTTTGTAAAAATGGACTGATAAAATATCTTAGAGTACAACTTTTTACGAAGGTATACTTTTCTTGCAAATTTATTACATTAATAAAAATTTACACGTTTACTTTTTAGAAAGCACATTTCAGGGTATAAGGTGTCAAATGTCGTTGGGAAAAGGTTTTTATTAAATTTGAAAACCCTTTCCACGCAGTGCCGTTTATGCATGCGGCCAGTTAATGCTCGTTTAGACGCCGGCATCCAAGTGGTTTCCAAGACATTGCGGCATTATACTGCACGACAATAAATATTACAACTTTAAATTAATACTGCATTCCAGTAAGAACCTTTTTGAATTCCACTAACCTCAACTATCTTCCTTTCATTGGCAGTGGTTCTTCCACAACACGTCTGATTCTGTCTTTGAAATGCTGACCTTTGACTATATAAGGCAAAACCGATTCGAAAATACGTGCATATTGGATAAGAATTATTCTCACATAACTCGTGTTTTATGTCTCTTCGAAAGCCAAGAATGCAATTTAAATGACAAAAGACTAGATTTTTTCACAAATGGAGGCAAATTGTCGCATTCCAGGTGCGTGCATAAGTGATGCAGAGGAAGAAGTTTTTTTAGGTCACTAGAATCATGGCTTTATTCGTCTGAGCTTTCAAACTCTTACTGGAATCTATGGCCATAAATAAAATGGCAGCAAAACTGAGTAACATTTATATGGGTGGATGGACAACGGCCAATCAGACACCAGTGGCACAAGTGCGTAGGTGACAAGGCAGGTCCATGTATGCTGCTGCCAGATCGATAAAACAATTAATCAAGTCTGTCCTGTGTAGGGAGGGTAACAGTTTCGGAACTTTATGTAATATGCTAGTCCTAATTGCTCATTAGGATTTAATGTTTCCTTGATTCTCATAACCTTACATCACACATGATTTTGGGTTGGTGTGCAATTCCAACACCAAGTTCCGAAACAATGCCCTCCACCGCTTCTGACACGTCCTTTATGTAAAGCATCGCATGCCATACCGTATGGGTCGGTTCAGTTTGGCTCCTGTGGGGGCGAGCACGTAGGCATTGACTTATAAACGACTTAGGATAGCAGTTTCGGGTAAATTATAAGCGGAGGTATCGATCCTCAAGTGCTTTTTCCGTCAGGTTGCCGCAATGAGTCTGGATGTGTTTGAACAGTGTTTCCATACAGCTTCGTTTGTGAACCACCAGATGGGTGCTGTGAAAATTGAGAAGCTGCGTGGGGTTTGTCGCCTTCCTGTAGACACCCATTTACTTTTCACCATTGGACTTCGCTTGACGAGTACATCAAGTAAGTCGTGCTGTTGCTCTTTTTCTTCTTCCTTCATGAACTGTATACCTGGAAAGATCGAGTGAAGGCGATCAGGGAAATGCTGTATCATGTACCTCTTGACGATAACATATGTGTCTTACACGTAATTAGGTCAAATGATAGGCTGCTGTTGGGTGAAAGCGATCTTTTCCAGCTCTTGTTGCACTAATTCTGCCACTTAACTGTAGATCGGTGAACCGATTGGAGTTCTGTTGTTCTGCTCATAGGTTTTTTTCGACAAAGGTGAAGTAGGATGTTTAAAAAAACTTCCAAGAGCTTTATAACGGTTTTTCAACTTTAAGAGAAATCTGCGTTTCTTCCTTGAGTTCCTTACGTTTTCCGCGCAAGGCCTCTTTTTCCTTAACTCGGCGGGATGGGTATGAATAAGGATGTTACGTAAAAAGACACCATTAAATCGTCTGATTAAATCCTTCAACCTTGGAGGTCTGCCAGCAATTGGGAGGCTGCACGTTCTTGCGCAGGCAAATAGTTTTTGGAGGAATTTCAGTTTCGAGTAGATCCATATTGCTAGATTACAGGGCGGGCTGCCTTTCAGGGCGACTGTTGGCCGCATTGGAACATTTGATTTATGGACATTTATAAAACCACAGAGGCAAGCCAGATCACTATCTGTTGGTTTCCTTTCGCACCTCTTGGGTCTCCGTTATCACATTTTGGCGTTTAAATTCTCCGAGTTATTTATTCAACCAACTTGCTACTGATTTTGCTTGCGCATTCTGTGCATTCCAGTAAGAACCTTTTTGAATTCCACTAACCTCAACGATCTTCCTTTCATCGGCAGTGGTTCTTCCACAACACGTCTGATTATGTCTTTGAAATGCTGACCTTGGACTATATAAGGCAAATCCGATTCGAAACCACGTGCATATTAGATAAGAATTATTCTCACATAACTCATTATTTATGTCTCTTCGAAAGCCAAGAATGCACTTGTGTCTGATTGGCCCTGCCCCCAATAAATTTTGCTCTCGTTTTTTTGCCATTTTATTTCTGAGGATGTACTTCATTTAGAGTTAAACGGTGAACTTACAAACGTCTTCTCCTTATTCTTCTTTGCAAGTGTCTTTGTCAACTTCCTGTCTTTAAATCTATCGGAACTTTGCAATCGCTTATGTAATGATAGGTTCGTTTAAAATGTGTATTTGGCATGCGAGACAGCCTATATTTCTCTTTTTTAGCATTTTCATGGGATTTTACTGAACAAATTTTAACATAATGTGCAATAAAAAGGCACATAGACAATGATTGTTTCGGTATGTGTTTATGAAATCCAATTATTCCCATGCTGGGGTCGTCGAGGTCTTCGCTGCTTAACTTATTTGTACACCTTGGTGACACCGTGAGTTTTCGCATCAGCTGGACCTGGCGACCGTCGTCCATGAGGTGTATGAACGTTCTCCCTTAGTTCGAACCACAATGGACCGAGTATGATCTGGACATATATTTCCGCCTTTGAAATCCCTCAACGGACTCTGCAATCAGCAAGGGAGAATCTGGCTGATTCATGTGACCTCTGAAATGCCCCCCGTTGGACCCCCTCCCAAGGGCGACAGTTTTATCTCCTAAATATCACCGGGAGTGTTTTTTCACTGACTGCTCTTTTTCAACTATGTTCCACTATATTGGCCTCGCCAACATATCGAGATACTATTTTTTTGATACCACAACTCGCATGTACAAAATAGGGAATTCAAAGGTGACTCACCTACATCTCCCTCAAATATACTGATACTGATACTGAAGACAGTCGAAGTGAGAATTCGGGGTTTTGGAATGTGCCAATAAGCACCTTTAACTGCAAGTCTTCAAAACGCGATCGGTTAGGGGATGTAATCGATGATAAAGCATTTAACAATACCAGCAAATGCCAGCACGCCTTTTGGGATCCCACATAAGTCAAGAGGAGGCCTAATGGACGTAACAGCATTCAAAAAGTACATTTTGGTGAAGGTAAGTTTCCGATTATTCATCGTCCGGCAGGGAAAAATAGCAACAGTTAATACAACTCATAAACAGTAGGGAAACAAGAAGACCAAGTTAACATATGTGAAAAGGCCTTCGAAGCTCTTAAACCTGTGAAAGTACTACTCTAATCAGTTTTCCAGAGATCCATATACAAGACTTATTAATCTGACTGGCAGTAGTCATTTGCACAGCATGCAATGGCAATGTGCTTGTGAGATATTCTTCTAACGAATGGATGCAAATGAGCACCCCACAGCTTACAGGGCAAGTTTGAATGCATTGATTCAATAAGAAATACGAGTCTTCGTTGGAAAAATTTATTATTTTTAGACTTCCTGTCTCTGTCGATAAATTTCTTTCCTGACAGTAACGATAAAAAACTTTATGTGACAAGATTGAACGGCAGGTAGCATAAAGCTCGCAAACCTAAACAAACTGCTCTTTTGCTGCACATTAAATATTAAACACAGTTATAAAGAGAAATTTCTATCTACGGTCTGTACAAAGATGGTATTTTTAAACAAGCAGATATAAGCTCTAGTTTACTCGATAATGGATAAATTAAATCCCAGCTCACTCAGCGTGAACCTTCACATTCGAAAAAGATAACTATGAGTAACCTCAGTTCTGAATGTCCATTGTCTACTTTAATAAGAAAATATCATACATGTCTCTTATTATTCCTTAATGGCTGTGAATCAGGTCACATACTTCAAAAACTTCAATTATCAACGGACAATTACGATTCTACATGAATGATCTTTCCGTGACCTTAAAAATCCTACATTTGAGATATCGTAATATACCTTTATTCAAGTGACTGGTAACGGAATTCTTACAAAAAATATTGTTTTTGGAACATTATCGATAAAATATTGTTATAAATTCTAATGTTCTTTAAGACCATGCAAAAACGCACATTTAAAAACGGTCATATTTTACCGAATAAAGTTTTGCATGCCATCGGAACGAAACCCATTCAAAAGGCAACAGCCTAACTAAAAAGACCAAAGTTAAGATCCTGCTGCGCACAAGTCAATCTTGTGACACATCTTAGCTATCCCTTTCATTCAACAGCTCTTATCAAAATTCCGTTGAACATTTCACGATCTAGGTAAGGTACGGCTCCTTCCCACTTTTTCTGTCTTCACCCTGATATATTTATATATATAAATATATGATAGTGTGTGGTTTACTGATCTGCCTGACTAACCGACAAAACAACGAGCCTGTGGCTCAATAGTAGAGCGTTCGACGTAATTACTAAAGGTCGCGGGTTTGAATTTAAGGTGTTCCACACTTGGAATTGTGTATGACTGGCTGATGACGGCTCATAAACCAGAAATGGCCATTCCTGTCTTACTTGTCATTGTCAGTTCTACTTATATATATATATATGAGTAAAGACAGAATAACATTACGAAATCATTGAAATAATAATAAATCACCTATGACGGATATCAAATTGAAAATAAATTTGATCAATATCTTACAAAAAACCCCTAAATTGGGTTTATCACAAAAGAACACCCCAAAACACTCAAATAATTATGCCAAAACAAAACAATGCTTATCAGCAGATAAAACCTAGTTGTTGGTCTTGTTTAATTGAATAAAATGGTTAATTTTCACTAGCTTATTGATTCTGGTTGATGACAATATGTGCGAGAGAGAAAGTGCACGGGCCAATTTGAGAGGATAGAATTTTAAATTTAAAAAATCGTTTGGGAAACAGAAAGACCAACTTTTATTTCGTGAAAAGGAAATCAAAGCTCTGATCACACGGGCACAATTATCCGACGCCGATATAGTTTTCCAAAGATTCACAAACCAAACCTTCAAATGCGGCCGATATATGACATTTGCAATTCACCCTACCACACAATAAAATAGTAGATGTTATAATTTCTGAGGTGGATTCAATACAAAATAACTCCTCACAATCTATATGGCACGTATGAGTTCGTGGATTCCATTAAAAATACAAATTTAAATTGGAAAACGTTGTCGAAGTTATTTCTCAAGCAGCCATTTTGAGGAGATATGGCAAGGCAACTTCTACATTTTCACTTAAATTCGGTTATCACCAGTACCTACCCAGGCACTAAGCTAAGACTAATTTTCTCAAGCACTTCAATTCGTCTCCTAGTAAACAAGCATATAGTGTCCATTTAGACCTTTACTACGCCTTTACTTTCTCCCGTGAGCAGGTTAAATTTGTCTAACAACTACAGGCTTATCAAAAGAAATGCGAGAGCATTTTCCTGCTCGCTTACATCAAGGCTTCAACAAGTCAGTTTTTAATGTAATTGTATTCCCCTTGGTTGACAGTGGTTTCGAGCTTAATTTTTCTTATTTATTCCAAGTAATTTTAAAATACGTGTAAAACACTACAAGTACCTGCAACAGGGAAAACATGGGACGGTAGAGAGATTTTTCATACGGCTAGCCAACCTAATATTGTGCTTACATACAACGGTCATGCACGCATGAAGAGTCCATTGACCAAAGATGAACCTTGTATGCGTGTTCACACTTGCCGCGTCGCAAACTAGTGGCAGGAGAAGGGTGTAGCTCATCTTTAGAAGCCTCCTGACAGAATCAGACGTTTGAACACTCCCATTACTATCCGCTTAATTTAATGTTTATTGGTTGTTTAAATTCTTGCTATTCTACAAGCTCTCTATAAATTTAAATGTCCGCCAATGAAAAATCGAAAAAGTATTGTTTGCCGAGGTTTACTCGTTTATTTTTAACTGTTATAATCGCTGGATCTTATACACTAAAGTCAATACTTTAATTAACTCCGTGTGAGCAGAACTAATTAATCGTATTTCAATCATGAGCTGCAATATTTATGCTAGCAAATAAAGAATATTCTTCTTTTCTGGCATTCAAAAATTTACAATAATAGAAAGATGTCAATACATGCCACAGTTCTGTTTATGTCAGACCACTCTATTGACTTTGTATGCCAATTACTAAAAACAAATTCAAAAACACGCAGTTGATGTTCGTTTACGTCATTAAATCGACGTTGCAGAAAATCCAAAGCCAGTTATTTACTTCCTTAAAAAACCAAATCCCGATATGTCACGCATGTTCACACTTTTCATATTCACCGCCTGAATTTAACAATGAACTTTGGAAGTGGACAAGCTTGCTTATTCAAAAAATAACAAATGATATTGAAAAAATGCCGGTGATATTGTAATCTGCCTTCGAACTTCCTGAAGTTAATTTTGTCTTATTAATCACGCAAAACTTGCTTCTTTCATTAAACATTGACCGCAATGCCATCTAGCATAACTGACTCAAGCATGAACGCAGTGGATTGAAGAATGTTTGTATTGTGAATCTGTTGCTATTTTTGCCTTAAGTAGTAACACCTGTGAGCGTGCAGGGCTCTGATAGCCAAAAGACTAACGGGATAGCTACTAAGACCAATTTTGCGCTTATATTGAACTAAGTTCAACGCATAAGACGCAAGCTGAGAAAAAAACAAGTAGCTTGACGTCAACAATCAAGAATCCAAGAGCTGTCTGCAACATTAAGCATGATTTGTTTTCATTTACCGCCAAACTGCGTAAAGTAAACGCAATACTTTTGATAAAAATTCCTTTAAATGACTTGGAGGTGATTATAAATTCCGCAGCGAGTGAAAGGTTTACTGGCAATTTAAAGGTTGTTTATCGATGTGGTATATTATACTTTGATCTGAGTGTCGAGCATAACAGAGGGAACAACATAGGTTAACAATTCCTTTTTAAAAGATCTTTGTCAATTCTTTTGTGTTTTGCTTGCCACTGGTCAACTATGTACGCGTGTGGAGCAGCAAACGTTCATTAAATTAAGTCAGTGAAGTCGAAAATTTGGTCGAACGGTCCCAGTTTTTTATTGAATTCCCTTTGACAAAATGTTAATTACGCAGGCATTCGACAGCGAAACGTCTTATAAAAGCAATTTTTAAAAAATATACTTATTATAGGAAATATTTTAACTAATATTAGGCATATATTTCTCCAGATTTTGTTGTGGATGTTGGTTTTTCATGGCAGCGAGTTATCATGTTTGTGTGAGTCTACAAATATGACCAGACGGCCGTCTGCATTAGAATGAATGCCAAAAAAAGTTACTGCTTCGGTAAATGCTTTAAAGAAAAATGTTATTTTGAGGCTTTTACCAAACACATCGAACGGAATGTACATTTATGGGCAGTCGACTGAAGAATTTGCCTCATTTTCAAAGACTATCTGCAAATCATCGTATATAAACTTGAAATATTTATAGAGCAATTTAACAATAGAATAGTCCTTTTTTATACACCAAATGGTACGTTTACGATTACACCTGACGATTCTATTTAAATTAATATATTATTGACCAACCGGTGAACATGAAAGAGAGAGAGAGGAAATACGCTTTATTTTGACGTATCATTCACAATTTTCAGCAAAAATATAAATGGCTCCATTCACTAAGATAATAGGATAAGTAAACATAATATGCAAGAATCAAAGAGTCAAAAATGGACATTTAGTGGGGAGACAGTTCTAGTCTGAGCTTTTTTATTTCAGTCTCTTCACACGTAAGGTAGCGTGCTAGAAATGGCAAAACGGAGCGCTGTTGGACGGCATGCTATATGGCGAAAGAGTCGGCGCATCGAACGGGAAGACTTCACAGCAATCAGCTCAAAGTGGAGGGGATGGGTTTCATCATCAAGGATTCGCCCAGCGAATTTTTTGACTGTCGTAAAGTGCCGTTTTGCTATCAAATCCACTAAAACAGTATAAGAAACACCAGCAGCAAAATAGAGCATTCGGAGAATACGTTTCAAAATCAAAAAATCCTTTTTAAGCAAGGCTGGAAAAATCACTGGAGAGCAATAAAGGATGAGGGGAAAAACACATGCCTCTATAAATCGCCAGATAAGGGCCTGAGGTGTGTGATAGGAACGTAAACGGCGAATATAATATAGAATTTTACGAATTTTTACAAAAAGAGCATCGATATGTTGGAAGAATGAAAGATTCGATGTCAGAGTAACGCCAAGGTACCGAAACAGGATACCTCGTTGGGAAGGACGGCTGAGAATTGAGAACTAGGGGATGGTCGCAGGTGAAAAACACATTGGACAGACTTCTCATGGTTCAGTTGAAGGCCATTATCTGACGATCAGGCTGCAACATGGTCAAGGCCATCCTTTCAGACACTGGAGATGTGTCTGATTTTTAAGAGGATGACCAACAACCATGTCGTCGGCATATTTGATGTACAGACAGTCATTTGGTGACCTTGAATCATCAGTGTGAAGGGCGAAAAGGTGAGGGGATAAGATAGCACCTTGAAGAACACCGCAGTTGTTTGGAAGGACAGTAGACTTCCGCTTGCCGGATTGTATGAATTGAGTACGGGAAGTAAAATAATCTTCAAGCCAAGAGACAACCCAGCCGGGAGAGCCAGACGCGGATGTTTTATTAAGAATGAGAAGGTGCGGGATGGTGTTCAAGGCAGAGGAGTAGTCAAGAAATGCGCATGCGTACGCACGGCAGCCCTTATCTAAATCTCGTAGAGCCGAATGTACTACAAGGGCAACAGCATCTAGGGTACTACGCTGGGCCTTATAGGCAAATTGTAATGGGTCGGAGAAATTGGAGGAAAAAGGCTTAATTGTATCGAGAGCGACTCGTTCAGCAATCTTCAGTAAAGCGGAAGAGCAGGCTATTGGACGGAAAGATTTAAGACCAAAATAAGCGAAACATTTTAGGGATGGGAGTGATTCTTACTGAACGCCAAATGTCAGAAATCTTTGACTCCATGAAGGACTTGTTTATATGGTGTGTCAAAATAGGAGAAATCTAAGAGCAGCAGTATTTTAAAACAAATGCTGAGACTTCATCCGGCCCAGCAGCAGTTGAACCACGAACATTTTTCAGATGTTTCTCCACTGTTGCCACTGACACGGGAGAAAAAACGCTTGGTAGTAACGAAAGGCTGTTTATTGGGGGATTGGAGTCAGTAGAAGTATGGATAACATGTTTGTTTAGATCGTCTAAATCAGCACCAACATGTGCCAGTTTACCACATTGGCCAGTGAGACGCTTAAGATTCCTCCAGAGTTCAGCAGAGGAATACCGAAAAGAAGGTTTGGTTGGAGAGGCAAAAAGCTGACTAACAAACAAATCATTTAGTCTGCAAATCTCCCTTTTTAATTAAGATGTTAACCTCCTTTATACAGCCTCCCAGGCCTAGCTTGTAAAGAAGTTCTTTTTTACGTCTTTTAGATTTTAGATAAGGGGAAGAAATGCTGTCAGGTCGGACTAAAACTGTATCAAAGAGGACAACAAATATTAAAAATTTCTTTTAAAAATGTTGTAAGGAAGCTGGAACATGACTCAACATTTGATTGACTGAGGAAGACGGGGATAGTGTACGATATGCAAGTCTGGAGAAGTAAAATGTTTTCCGGGATGTGTCGTGAACCTTAACTTTCCTTTCGGGTTTGAGGAGCAGTGCACGTGTAGAAGCGGAGTAAATTTTTGGAAGGCCTAATAATACAGAGTGATCGGAACCAGATAATGGAGCTCTGTTCTTAACAAGGAAGAACTTGGATTGGTTAGTCAAAACGTGATCAAGAGGGGCATCAGGGCGAGTATTAAAGGAAAACAAGGTCATCAAAGCCTAATAACGTAAATCGACGTTGATTCACACGATTAAAATCACCACATAAGACAACAAGATGCTCGCAGGACAATAAAGCAAGTTTTTCCAAAAGAACGTAAAAGAAACGGTTAAGCGCACCTTCACAGGTAGAGGGGGGAATATAGATACTAACACATATAATGCCTTTTAATGTATATAAAAATCGGGGCTTACAGATGATAGCAATAACGTCTATCAAATCCTCAGAGTAGGAAAATAAGGACTTACAGTTAAAACACCAATCCTTATTGACCAAAATAGCCACCCCACCACCTCTACTGGACGATGAAGATTTTCGATCTGCTCGAAAGCAACAGAAAGATGGGGGGCTAATTAACTGTGCGTCAATGTCACTATTTAACCATGTCTCTTGAAGACAAATGACTTGGGTCTTACTATGTTCTTTTTTCAACAAAATGTAACTCCATATCATGAGTTTTGTTGAAGATCGAACGACAATTTGTTGAAAGAAAGCCTGGAATTGACAGTTTGTCGTTCGGTTGACACTTCAAGGCTAATTGCCAACCGCAGCGGTGTTTTTTTCCGCTGCGCAGGTTTTTGTTGATAAAAGCGTGAAGACATGAGCACAGGGGAATCACACATCCAACATATTGGCCGAAAAGTGCAACAGCTGGCTTCATGGAAATTATTCGGTAAATTTTTCAGTTTACGTGCATTCAAAAAGGTGCTAGCGTAGTGTAGAGATGACCTTATTAACATAGTTCAGACAAACAAATAAACGTAAAAAAACAGAATATCAAATAAAAATAGGTAGAGGAGTGTACAGTTACAGAAAATTTCCTCGTGAATGTAGAGCAAACCAAAAATGGCGGCTCAAATTCAAAAGCCCGCCGAAGTGGAAATATGAAATATTTTGAAATATTTTATTCATATGACGTCCCGATCGGCGCAATGATGCGCAAATCTGCTTGCCTTGGTCAAAAGAATTTAAGAAAATGTATAAACGGAAGAAAAACGACGAATTCTCGTGAAACGGTGTTGGAATATGCACTTTTATGTAAGGCTGCTTGATGACGGCCATACTTTACGTTGTGTTTAATCTAGAGGAATATGTAAGTACAAAACTCTCAAAAATACTATTTTCAAAAGTAATTCGGCTTTTACTGCTTCATTCTCTCGTTGTTATTGCATGGTCAGGCTTCCTATACATGTAAAACTTCAGTTTACTCAACTAGGTCAATTTTTCACATTTTCGTAATCTGTACCTATTCTAAAAAAATTAACATTTCTAGACAATGTTATATTAATTTGTTAACCACAAAAAGGCATATATTTTCTAACGATCGGTACTGTATTGACGTAAAATTTTGGTGGACGCAGTGTGCGCTGATTTCGCGAAACGGGCCATAACTAATGGAATTCATCACGATTTCATGAGTTAGGACACCTACTGCATGTGGTATTTTTCTCATTATGCTGCCCATTTTTGTAGTTAGCCTTCCATAGTTTTTGTTTTAAACACTTCAAGTGATTTTATTGTTTTCTACGTAATAAAGAAACAGGACAAAAAGTTACTGATTTATATAGAACGCCTTTTAAGAGATAAAGGCAATGGAGTGCAAACACGCGCAGCCTCGGCCAATATCGTTGTGCATACTGAGACGAGGCTAGATGAAATTTGCATCGTAAGTATTGACATTTTCGCCTTTTTAACTGTAAAATATTATTTTTCTTGTCTGTTTTCAAACAAATGTTTTAACTTAAATCAGAAAATGTATTTTCGTCTTTTGGGTTATTTATACATGACTTCGTTTAGCTGTTTATTTAAAATTTCATCGTTGCTATCAATAGGTAAGGATTATAAGCTGTAGTTTAACGTCTTATCCTTTCTGCCAACACAGGAAATGCAGGCTTGTGGCTGGTGGCTAAGAGCACAGTAACTCACTGCATTGTGCACTTCTTCGCTATCATACATTAACAATGTTGTCAGATTTGCATATGGATAAGAAAGTCATGTCTATATCAAGTATTTTAAACGATGATGAGCATAACTATCGTAGTTTCTGGCTTTCTGTTCTGGAAGTGTGGATTTAAATGCATATTTTAAGATATATCTTAGAATATAACTTAATTTCATCGTCCCATATGCAATAAATCCTACGAATTTACGCATTACATAACTAAAAGTAGTAATAAAAGGCTGCCGAAATATATCGTTTGCCAACAATATTGATCAGTATTATAACTAACTATCTTTTAGGGTTATTTTATAAATGCTTAAATGTATACTTATATAATCTCATTAAATTGAAACGTTCATTAAGTTACTATTTACTGCCCTCTTCAAAATAATGTATTAAGCAAGTCCCGTAAACTATTCAGCTTATTAATAATTACTCTTAATGATTTAAAAGGAATGCATACGAAAGTCGCAGTTTTGAAGATCTCACGTCCATTAATTGCCACCGAACATTTATATTAAGTCTATGAAATGGAAGCCTGCAAATGACGGTTTATATGTACTATGTCATAAGCAAAGAAATTTGAATTGGCTTCATTTTCAGGAGCTATGCAGACAGACCAAACATATTCAATTGCTCATCAGAATAGTTGACTTGATTCATTCCTGTTTTACCCTATTCATTAGAAGTATTGTATTCAAATGGCCGACCGATTGAACGTAAATCTCTAAAATAAAAACGAGGCCAGGACAAACAATTTATGTTCAATGAGCTTAAATAGATAACATCAGTATCAGGTTTATATACATATTATGTGAAAAGGACAATATAAGACATAACAAATTTTTCTACAATCGCACACAGCTGCTTTGCCATTAACGAGAAGTCATCTGAACTTCGCAATTCAAACGGTAAAATCTAAAAATATGGGCAGAAGTTACATAGGGACTTAATCGTTCTGTCTGTTAAATTTTTAAACAAAAGGTTTGCTGGCTCGCAATACGTCACCAACAGGCAGTATACATTTCGCATTATTTAGCGTAAGCATTTAAGACATCATTATTATTGTACTACTGGAGACAAAACTACATAGCCAGGGACTTGTCTCTTTGCAACTATGGCTGAAGCGTTTCCTTAGCATTGTGCGGGAATAAAAACAACCATTAGTGTTGGTACCTATTTTTGAGCCCTCTCCTAAAATTATCCCTAATTTAAATTTAAAACATAGCCTCAAATGCAAACTTAATTAAACCTCCATCCTTTATTTGAAACCTTACCCAAAATTCAACGCTGAATCTTATATACCTGGAAGTTATGGCAATGTACTTTGCTTCGTAGGGATTTTCACATTCCTGTCTTTGACCTAATATTAGAAAAGCATATTGCGTATACGCGTTGATAAACAAGTAACTGTAATCTAGCTAGTGCTTTCGAACCGTTAAGACATCAAATACATATTTATCGGTCATCGGAGTAATTGATAAATTCTCTGCTTTTCTTGCATGTGGAAAGAAGCAAATGAGGGAGGGTAAGCAGAGTCATCTCGTATGAAGATATGTGCACACATAACCGGCTTACGTAACCTGACTGATTCTGATCGACTTCAGGTGACCCCAATCATCCCATCACCTACAAATGTAGAGAAAAGATAAAAAGCAATAATCAACCTTAAAGTATCTATATCAGTAGAGTATATTAGTTGCTTTGCGTGGAAATATATAAATGATTTCTAGCTATATTCTGAGTGAAGTAAAATTTAAATACCATGCAAGCATGCTATTTTACCTTTTTTATATCCAAAACTCAAAATAAGTCATTTGATATCTAAACATGTTTGTCAATAATTTTGACACAATCATGAAATGAATTTTACAGTCCTCTGGATGAATAAAAGAGAACACCAACATAGAGTATAATGTTAAAGTATTACATTTTATGCAAGTAAAATGTGCAATGGAGACAGTACACAGAGAGAATACGAATTCCGAAAAAAACAGGGAAAACATAATCCGAGAAAAAAAGTATTTAAACCCAGCGTTAAAATGACAGGTGGCAAACTGCAAGAACGACTTTCATCATAGCACGTAAATGAAGCACTAACGTTTTGCAGAATTTGGCATTTAGCCAAAACCCCACTCACAACTATTATCATTCATAGATTTGGACGCACGTTATGTCCTTATATTTAGAAAACCTACAGGATAATTCAACCACACGTTTGGCTGTTCTCCAGAAATGTCCTAAGAATATATAAGCAAGCCAAAATAGAAAAGTGATATGTATCTGTGGTACATTTACTACAAATAACACCTTGTTGCTTTCATTTCTACTTGGCATTATACTGAATTCAAACTCTTTTCGCAACAGTTTGAAATGGTGGCTAATATTTGTCTGGAACTGGACCAAATTGACTCATAAATTTTCCTATCAATAATTCAAGTTATTAAAATAAACAATACAACCGTAAAGAGCTTACCATAAAGTAAATATGATTTGACGCTTAAGCTGCCCTCTGTTTATTTAAACCAATGAAGTTTTAGTTTTTAAAACTGTGCTGTTCATAATTTGTGATAAATTTTTTTTTAGGAATTTTATTAGTTAAAAATAAGCTGCTCATTTCTTTTGTGCCTGTCTCGTCCACTTTCTTATTAAACATATTTTAGGTAGTTGGAGCGAGTTATGCAAATTAGAAAAATCTTCGCATTAGCCTTCAAAGATAAATCACAAATGTCCAGTTGGATTTGCGTAGAGAACCGAAGAAACCTTTCAAAAAGGATGCAAAGGAAGTATTTTCTCGTATAACCTTTACTATGCGGTTTTTTGCTGCAACGTTTGGCAGTGGTAGCCTCTGACGGCTGATCGCAAAGGCCTTCTTTTAAGATGATTGTGTAACTTTGATAAAACGGCAGGCGCCTGTATTTAATTTTAGCGCAAAATAATTCCAATCGATCAGCTTTTATCCAACCTGTATCCGTTAGATATTCTTTTTTGCTAATAACTTAATCGCGTTGAAATAAAAACGGCAATGATATGAAGCGGCATCCCAATTAATTCTGGACCTTTTGACAGCCAAAGGCCAGGCAGATAGCTTTCATTACCTGTCTTCCCATGTACTGCTCAGGGATTCAGCCACCAGTATAAACTTGGTAGTTCAAACACATAAACAAAAGGGGATCCCGATAGAAAAATTCCCTCGAACAGTCCTTCAACGCGATGGCTGACGTGACTGTGACGTGACTGCGACCAAGGGTAAAACGTTAATGCATTTTTCCTGTAATTTAAATTATATATATCATTTTGATTTAGAGGTACCATTATATGTATGTCCAGAATCAAATGAATATGCAGAGAATTTCTAAATACAGCCGGCTGGTTGTAAGCGCTTCCCAGCATTGCAATCATAGGGTATAGCCACTAGGCCGGTCAATGTCTAATCGTGTTTTTTAGTAAGGTATGTTTTGGTTCATTGTTAGTTTTGAATTTGAATGAGCGCAAAAGCGTACGTGGTTCATATACCGGGAAACATAGTAAACGCCTCTAGCTGTGCATAAGAGCAAATATAAAGGTGCATTAGTAAAGCACGCAAATGAACGTTACACATTTTCCTAACATATGGGAACTTATGTCTGGTTCTGTTAGTTTTCTTTAAATATTTGTATATTTACTGAAATGCCTGTAAGTAGTAAGAAAAAAAGAATACAGAATATTCAAACTGAATTATGATTTACGAACCAAATAGTGAACTAAAAAGAATACCTTCTGTGCAATTAAGTGCAATGTAAGCTAAGAAGATTGTTTCGAACATAAGCTACATTCAATCTCAGAAAAATACAAAAATATCGCTTTGGTTGCGTTTTAAAATATTAACAATCTTGATATTTAACTCATGAGCTAGTGCAGGCAGATATAGGCCATGAAAGCTGCCGTGGAAGATAAAACAGCTTCAATTGTATTAAGTCGTCATGAACCTAAGAGGGTTTTGAAAATCCGCTATTAAAATATAGACTGTTTTTGCAGCTAAGGATCAAGCTCATAAATATTTTGGCAGAAAGGCCTGTAGTTCACATAAACTAAAGGACTAATCGAGCATTAAGGCACACCCAGCAAGTAGCAAAATGCTTCGGTTTTACGTCAAACAGAAAAATAAACCTCGATAAAACTCGTATCCTAACCTTTAGCAACCATATCGTGTTTATATATTCTTCATAAAAATTATCAATTTTTAATTTGTAGTGCTACCGGTAATTACCGTGGCTATTGCCCACTTATCGAATAGTAATCAATGCAATTTGAGCAGGGAATTATTTGAATATTATTATGATTTTGTCCTCTAACTTACCGTCGTTAAGCATTATCCTTCTGCTGGTTCAGGATGACTGGCCAGGGTACCCGTAGCTGCTATCATAGAGGAAAAGTAGTCCATAGCGCGTATATACAGTAAATATCTTATCTCGTGAAGCATCGAATAAATTGCAAAATGGTTTTCAATTTACGTGGGGTTGTTTTACTGATTATCTTTCAGCCAAAACCAGGATATTTTGAGACCCAGTAAAATGCTACCTTTGAGAAAGATATTCGTTCTTACCTCCTGCAAAAACGTATACCGTAAAATGGCTTCCTTAATTAGTATGTGCTTTTCCAACTGATTTTGACTGTCCTTATAAATTCAAATAAACTTTATTGAAAACATGAATAAAGGTATTTTTATTAACTTTTTAGTGGTAGAAAATTGCGTTTACTTCAAATTTAATGCTGAATAATTGGTACCATTTGGCTTTTAAAATGTTTATTAGTATGATATATTATATGCAGTCGGTCCTTAGGTTACAAACCATGGTGAGAAGTTTGACCTGCCATTTAAACAACTGATTAATATTAACAGTAAACACTTTGAAAATGAAGAGCGAGCGAAGCTCTTCAAAAACATCACTGAGCTAATAAATTCAGGTCCAGTGAGCTCTTTAAATCTATCTGAATAATAAAAAATTTAATTCGTGTGATTTTTAAGACCACGGATGCGAATTTGGTAGTATTTAGATACAGCTCTTAGCGGTTTGTCCGATTTAACTACTATGCTTAATCTTTTTCAGATTGTCATTGACAGCCATTAAGACTTAGAAATTGCATATATTTTTCATGCATCAGTTTATCGAAACAGCACATATTTTTATTTGTTTGCCTTTTCTACGAACCCTTTCCGACGTTTAAGTCATATTCCATATCCGAAGACGGCAATTATTTCCTCCTGTCCGTTTTAGTTTTCGGAATATTGCGTGCCCCGCTATGTGAGTGCTTGTGTGGTTATATCTTCCGGTTTTTGCCTAAGGAGTAAAATGCACCGCCACGCACCACTTAGTCTAACAAATAAATGCATGAGTTTTGTTGTAAACATCCCTCCCTCCATAACCTTGCTCAATTATAAACGAAAGAACATGCAGATTTGACAAGAGAGGGCGGTGGATAGACAATTTACCGAAAAAGGCTTCAGTCCAAGCTTGCAGGCTCACCCATGTGCGATCAATAGTGCATTGTACGTGCACCTAGCTCATGAATTCGAGACACATGCACAGCTATGTCAACCGACAGGAAACTGATTTCTTTTCTAATTATTAAAGAAGTAGACTTATCCACGCTGATCGATTACGGATCGTTGATCTGGATGAGTTTTCATTATCACCTGGCACAAATTTCATTTCTGGTACTCCCTTGTACCAAGCCGTATTTAAGCTTAGTCCAAGTAAAACAGTGAACCATATGATTATACAGCGGAAAGGGGTCAAACAGGTGTGTAAGTTTTACGGAAGTGTCTGCTTTATATAAGGGGTGCTTGTGATAATAGGGGATAGAATCTTGTATCGGCTTCGGCATTTGACTATGTGTCCGTCGGCCATTATGATCATGGAATGCAAGCTATTAGCACTTAAAAAATTACAGGAAAAATGATTCTTTGGCAAAAATTGGTATTCTAACCTACACTAATCACTCAATTTAAGTATAAACACTTCATCCGATTTAACATCTTGCTGAATTTTTTTGACATGATTTTCCTAACGAATAACGTATTTTCTAGAAGTCAACTTCTAGATTATTGACTATGAAAGATAACACAATGCCTTCAAATATTAAATTCGCAGTACGTCTTAGATCGCTACTTTCATTTTTCATCAGCTCATTAAATAAAAAGCATGTTTTTACAAATGTTTCCATAACGTGACGGACGCATCTAAGCAAGGAAAGATATGAGGATATGTACTACCATCGTCTGCAATTTTTTAGCGTCTAAACGAGTTGTTTTTTATGGTATTCAAACATAAACGGCTGACCATCACATTTTTCCTGGTAGCCTTTCTGTCAAAAACATTTACACGAATATTTTGTGCAATTGGTTGAAAAAATAATCGTTTTGTAATTGGGCATCTTCTGAATCATAAACGTTTTTGATAAGAAGGTTCCGTCTGGAGCTAATTACAACCGACAAAGTATTTACGATCGTATCTTCTTCTGCATTGCTTTTAATAACATTAATGAAATACACAAATAAAGTGCATCTCGAAAAATAAAAAACACCGTACCACAAGTCCCGAATTAAAGGTTGACGAGGGGCTTAAAACTCACCGTCTATACACCCACTCCGCACTGAGGTACACGATTGGCATTGAGAGTTTTTCCAATCCAGCCAGTGTTTCCGCCAACAACATATTTGTTTATCCTGTCAGTTGTCTGTTTCGTTATGTTTCGCCTTCTATGCTACTAGCAAAGGAGTGCTATATATTGTGTCTGCTTCTGTCTGCCAGATACTTGTTCCTACTGCGCATAAAATTGATGACCAGCTAAACGGATGAATTTCATGGTAGCCACTATCTCCTTTTAATCTGGCAATGATGAGAAGGTGAAGTACACAGATTCGACAATATTTTGAATCCGTATGTGCATTAATTTTACTAGGAGATTAAATACACGCCCACGGATGTATCCACGTGTGAGCAAGTGTGTTTTTTATGTTCACATAGCAAGTGGGTGATAGAATGAGGGCTATGAACATATACACAGGTACGTATGTAGATGCTGGAATGGAATAAGGAATGATGATATTTGCCTCCTTCCTCTTCTGAGCTTCATGGATATGTGGCCCATGCGAAATCGAGCAGCTCAACCTCGTAGTGTAAACTACTAAGACATTGTGTGGTGGTGTTTTATCTAAGGGTAGCACGTGCTTTGACAACTACTGTATCTGATCCACCCATCTTGTTTGACGCATATGAAACCTGGTTGCGGCTACTGAGGGACGATTCACTGCGGTAGATTAAACACATATGTTATTTCACAAAAAACAAATGCGTGCCCCATTTAAGTTCATAACCGAGGCCTGTGGTCACGCAAATGGTGGACGTCTTTGGAAACAAATCGTGCAGTTATTACCTATACTGTAGTTGTTTGCAATAGCCATGCTTGATCCTTACTTTAAACCACCCTGTGTTATATTCGCAAACGAGAAAGTAATCAGATTACTGTTTCGGGGCTGAACATCTTTCGCACTACATAAAAATGCCTAAGGACATAAACACGTGACATAAGTTTTGCCATTTTTTCTCGTAAGTTGCGAATTTGATCAGTGAATGGAGGCTGCTAACAGTAAAAGGTAAATTTTTGACCAATTCCCTGTTACTAAAAATCGCTGATTTACTCTCGACCTTTCTTACGTATTATGTGGTATGCCTCGATGTTTGTGAGTTTTTTTTCCAAAGTGACCGGTTGTCCCGTATACTAAAACTGTGATTTTTATAGTATAATAAATAGGGCAGAGGATAGGTTGGACTACCCAAACTGCTCTTTTGTTATCGCTTGTTCACAATTTCTGATGAGGGCATTCTGTAAGAGACCGAAAGTTCAGACCAATACACGTACTGTCCAAGTGCTCGCGCGTTTAACTTGACAAAAAGGTCCCTTAGCTCGCATAGTTTCCTCAACTCGTTAAGAAACCATCGAAAGGAACGTAAATAATAATTATAATAAATTATATCAGTCAAAATAAGGTGAATGTGGGTAGGAGAAATCGTGTTATTTTCCAGATCTAAGGGGCATTTTCAGATCTATAAATTTTATTTTAAAAATGTATGATGGTTTTTGCCACAAAAGGCAAAAACAAACTTATTTTATAATATTTTGCTTTATCACGCTGATAATTAGGCTGCGAGAGTAGAAGAACGCGTGAGCGCTGGGAAAGTACGTGAATTGGTCTGAGATTTCGGCCTCGTACAAAAGGCGATCATCAGAGACTGTGAGCAAAAAAAAACAAACGAGTGGTTTTTAAAGTTCGACCTAGTGCGTACCTCTTTATAAGACTAAAAACAGCTTGTTTGTTGTCACTTGTCAACAGTTTCTGATGATGGCCTCCTTTACCAGACGAAAATTTCCGACCAATCCACGTATTGTCCCAAGGCTTGCATGTGTTCCTTTGCAATATTTTCGTTATATAGTAAATCGATCTTAAATAGTAAATAACGTAGGTTTATGAGTCAAAGCAAAGTTAGTTCGAGTACTGACACAATTTATTATTTTGAGGTTTCGAACAGCAGCAATAAAAAGGTGATATTACAGGGGGTAGGAACAGATAAATAATCATTGATCTAACAATAAAGGTGACTGCACAATGCTTTGTACGCCGGATATAAATCGATATATCGATTGATTGAATTTCCATCCATGAACTAGGCTTTAATCAATACACAGCTCGTTTCCGGTGGTCGTGATAATTTTAATGGCCGAGAAGATACACTCACGGCCTTTTTCGTACGTGTGGGCAGCCACTTGTGACTGTTTACTCACCTCATAACACAACTGAATTCTTTTCATGTATGCAAGAATCCATCATGCTTTTAGTCTGGCCTGTATAGTTACAATGACAAAGCAGGCATGAGATGTGATACACAGCCCCAGAATGCTCATTAAGAATTAAGTATTTAATGATATTTATAGTCCTGCTGCGCATTTTAGCTTTGGTGTAGAATGCATTTCTGAAACCTATTGTGGAAAGTAGGCGTTATGTCACTTCTGTGACGTCCTTCATGTATGATAAAGCAAGCTATTTTGTTGGTTATTTTTGTTGTTTGTATCCTTCAAGGTCAAATATGTACGAATCAGTGTAAAAAACGCCTTCAGATACCAATCCGCATAATGTTTTTGCGAAGCTTCTGTGCCTCGCGTTCATTTGCCTCCGGTTTGCTGCAATGAGTCTGAATATGCCAACGTAACACCACCGTCACAATTTGGATGAAGGCAAGCTATTCCATCTATTTTAGGACCAATTCTGCCACGAAACTGGATTCTGGGCAGTGCATTCACCTATTTTTGAGTTGCGAATATATTTCTTGAACGAAAGTGAAGTGAGTGTTTTTTATAATGTTGAGTGGACTCTAAACCTCATCCAAGGCCACTCTAGGTCTCTTGAGTAGGATGTCATGTACGATTTTCAATTTGATAGACTTAATTAACATAATCGCAACCTAAGTGTTCAGTATTTGTGTGATTAAACAGTCCGACCTTGAATGTGTTCCAAGAAGTGATAGGTTGTCCGAAGTGAGACATTTCAATTGCCTTGAACGAACTTCAATTTTCGAGTATATTCACTCCGCCAAGGTAAAAGTATGACTGCCTCTCAGGACAGCGATTGGCCGCAGTAGAAAATTTGGTTTATGGATGTTTTGCAGACCATGGAATCGAAGCAGCGTAGTGTCTGTTTCTTTAATTTGGCACCAAGTATTCTTGAGTGCTCACATACCTCCACGTTTATTTTCCAAGTAGTTTAATTAACTGGTTTTTTAATTTATTTGCATAAAAGAACACAACTTTAACTTCCTTTCATACTTCCGTCCGTAAATCCCGTAAGACCGAGGTTTGTGTTCAATAAGCATTATGCAACGTGCTTTCCTTATGCATTCAAAATGTATTCTTGCATTTAAATTAATTAAGTAAGCAGTAGACCAATGGAGCAGCAATGGTCCAATGTTTACGATGATTTTATGACCTGCCCAAAAACGTAAACTTACGACAAAATTGAATCAGACAATGATATCTAATTCTTTATCCAATATAGACTAGAAACGAACGGGGCAAAGAAGTTATTTAATAATTTTATGTCCTTCATTCAGATAAAAAAATTAAATTGAAATTGAAGAAAATTGCATGATAGTTAAAACATTCCAGGTATTCCCCTTTTTTAAATAAAACATAATAAACCATAAACCAACAAGTAGCCATGTACATTAAGCAGACTGATTTTATGCGGTCTTGATATTGCTAGTTTGTAATCAAGACTGAGAACGGATAGAGCAATAGCCATTTGCGCAATGCCACATTATTTTTAGATGAACATCTTTGCATTCATAATCACAGGATGCAGCCAAATATAAGCAAATATAGCAATGGCATCTGAAGTGTGTAGAGACGTTTTTCGGCCTTACCGAGTCAGACAGCAACAGTATTTTCAGGGATGTCAACAATTCGGTCGAAGACCTTTAATTTATAGAAAGGTTTTCCAAAGTTGAAGTACGTAGACATTCATAAGATAAAAATAGCACTAAGGATTGTTTACGGTAAAAACCTTTTATGGATGGGTTCCAATAATAAGGCATATGTACATCGCCGAGTAATTGTGAAATATAATGTTAAGTTCATGGTTGAGCGATTTATCAAATGAAAACCAAACATTTAGCTGCATTAAAAGAACGCAAAATACTCAAGAATTCAGTAATATATTTTGAGGAATATCTTACGTTGTAGTTTAATATGTGCACAAACTAATGAAATTGTCGGAGAAATGTAGAAGCCCTAACACTACCCATGATATTAAAAAAATGATACTAAACAGAGTTTACCACATCGTCCCCACACTTAAAGCTGCAATCCTACGAAAAAGGAGCTCCTGACACACACGAAGGGTATATATATATATATATATATATATTAGCTGTGCCTGGCCTCTGACCAAATCATTACAGTTTGTGTTATGTAACGCCAAAGACAAGGGTACATATTCCGTTGTCTTTGCAGGTGATAAATGTTTAGAGGCAAGTTCCAGGAAGTAAACGCCATGAAGGATACACGATCACAAAACCAAGAGCTTTATTATCTTGAAGGTTCGGATTCTCTCTTAAACCCACCATTAGAGTCAGATCGAGATAAGTTTATTTGTTTGCCCAGTTTTTGCAGAATTGATAGGATGTAGATGCTAGGCCACAACCTACCTACCACAATTGTCAGCTCCCAACTATATCACATTTAGCTGCACATGGTGTGATCATTGTCTGATCGGTCAGCTGTTGCTGTATACGGTTTCCATGCCGCTGTTGTGCACCAGCATGCTTCTCAAGATAATCAGTTCCCACGCTCATTGCACGTACTTGCATCTAGTGCGATGATGGCCAGCAGTCGAATGACTGCCAGACGGATTTCATCAACCATGTGAGCTCTTGGAAAATTTTAAAATGCCGGCATTGGCACCAAGAACAGTAGACGACGCTTTTCAATTTCCTCCGACCGTATAAGCTACTTTGGAGTAAATCAGTCTATTTGAAGGCTTCTAGGCGTAGACTGAATGTTGATATCAATATTTTGGACGACGTCTCTCAGACACAGCGAGATAGCCGCATAATATTCATTAAACTACAAACAGGTATTCATTGTTATTTTTGGGGGGTTATGAGGGAACCATACTTACAGCACAGGTCGTAGCTAAAACCCAGCCCAGCTCATCACAAGTGAACCGGAAACCTCACAGCTCGGTTAAACAACGACAGAATATCGGAGAAACACATGTCTGGACTTTGAGCTAGTACATGTGCTGTGAGCATGAGTCGACACGTTATTCATATAAGGAACAGCAGTCATCCGCACGTTTGGCCATGTTGCTATTTTATTTTCCCAGGCAAAGTCTTAGCACCGTGTATGGGGTGGGCAGTTCGTTGCACATCTGGATTCGATTGGGGGCTGAAAACCCGTTTTAAGCAGCTCAGGCTCACGTGGTTTTCGAATGTAGCATATAATTCGGCTTTATCAAACTTGAATATGTGAAAATATCCCGTAGAATAAGCCGCGAATTATGAGCTGGAGTTTTTCCCATCACTGCTGCTTCGTGCTCAGCAGTTTGCGTTCTAAGTAGCCTTCTAGTTTTACTGGCATAATCCCTTTGTCCATAATTGCATCAGACCCTATAAGCAGCCCCAGATGTTTGTTGTCGCAACAGTGGGTCTTTTGGACTCATTATTTGGCAACTTATGTTTTCCTTCGCACTGCGCGCAATTCCGACGCCAAAGGGTGTGAGCAGGTGGCTGACAGCTTCCGAGATAGGCTTCACCTACGGCAAAGCTCGCTAAAATTAGGGGTTGGTCGAATGTTGTCTCTCGTCTCTTTGGCGTAGGCACTGGCCGACGGAGTTTCACGAGTAGATATTCGCTCTAAACACCCGTCGACTTCTACAATGCGGCAGACGAGGACATCAAGGAGGGCCAGTTGTAATTAGCATGCTGTTGCCTAGCAATTAAATACCGAGCAACCCAAAGCCCATATCTGAGTCTGCCTCTGAGGATGGATTCAAGTGAGATTTCGAAACTTCAGGCTAATAAATCTCTTATTTTATTTATGTTGTCTCCTTTGTTTTCGGTAATATCGTTGTTCTATATCACTGCCGCTCTGCGGCTGCTGGCCGCGCCCTTGCATAAGCCCCAAGACACACCGGGAGCAGTGAGAACCGTAACCCACCGGTGAGCACCCATCAGTCATTATTATGAATAATTGATTTCTGAAAAAAAATGAAGTTTCTTTTTGCTAAGATCTGCCGTATGTCAAAGAATCGAAAGTTAACAAAGTAAATCGAATAATGAGGAAGTTTTTTTGATTACACGTCTTGACAGCAGTCACTTCACTATATGCCGAACGTCACCGAACACAATTTAATTCAGAATTTTTTAAAAGCGTGCATAAAAAAAACATTAAAAAACACGTGTATTAACTCATATAGTTTCATTTTTTCAAGTATTGCACGGAAAGTTCTCGTCTGCATCTGAAACTGTCTCATTTTACAATTATTATCACTTAATTAGTATTAACTCATTTTTATGAAGGCTGTCATTAAGGACAAATGATCATTTAGTTCAAAAAGTTGTTTCGAGCTCATGTCCTACTGGAAAGCGTTCAACATTTATTCGGTTTTTATAAAGTAACCATGAATTACTTTTTGATTGAGTAAGTTTTTGTTGTTTCTTTTATTCGATTTCATAATACGCTTTAACATTTAATCCAGTCATTTTTGTTTTTCTTGTGTTCTCCTTTGTTTCCAGGCTTCTCTTTAATAGCAAACCGAGCCATTCTTATAGGAGAAAGTCATTAGTTGGCGTCATTTAAGAAGAGCATTAACGTGCTCCTTCAAGTTGGTTTCTGAAAAATAATTTTTCTTAACACTCCCCTAGTCTAAAAACTACTTGCGTCCCTGGCCCAAAAATGGTTTCAAATGTAAAACCATTGATGACGTTTGTGTTATTGCATCCAAAACACATCGGTTGTGTAAATGTATTCAAGATTGATTAAAATAATGGATTTATGATGTCTTTTTTATTGTGGACAATGGTAAGCATAAGATGACTGAGTAGAAAATTTATATTGACATTGTTATGACCCCACAGTGAAAACATAGCAGTCATTTCATTCAGAAGGCGAATGCAAGAAACCATCTAAGCAATAGAATGTTGAATGTTACTACCATAGTGCGGGTATTAAGTAACAACGGAATACTGGGAAAAATATAACTCGAAAGTTTATATTTACAAAATAAAGGTAACAAAAACGACCAGAGAGCAATCCAACATGGTAAATAATTATTTGGATGGCCGTCTAAAGAGAACACGGGAGAAGGGAATAAAATAATAAATGTGGCTTTGTACAAAATTCCGAAGACATCTCTTTAGGATTTGAATGAAGTTTAGTATATAAGTTTATGGTGTTGTTTATGTTTGAATGAAGGACAACTTTGAAGTCCGGCTCACGAAAGGTAAAGGGTCAAGGGTATCATAATGATAATTGTAGGGTTTAGATAAAGGATAGGGCTAGAATTAAGATAAGATGAATGTTTATTTTCTGTTTAGTTTAGTGTTTGCGCTAAGACATTGATAAATTTAAAATTCATGCAAATTTACTATGAGGCCATCTATTTTAAGCAATTTTTGTATTCCCTTGTCCTTACCAAAACACGTATCATACACTTTCTCGATCGTCCACACCGTTGATCCAAATAAAGCAATTACAATCTTGAATCGAATATTAGCAGATTGAGCATTGTTTGTTTAGTAGAATGCCCAAATATGGATGATTTCTAAGGCCGAATAGAGCCTTATAAAGCTGGCGTTACCCTTAAATGATCTTTTTCTTTGATTTGTAGTCCTCCGTTTACGTTTACATTTTTCCTCTTCCAATGTACTATGATTGCGGCAACGTCATTTCGACGTTGCAATCTGGAAACAGTCAAAAAGTGGTCGTGGCATTTGTGTTGCCGATCAAACTAGCTGAAATGTTTACTTTTAATGCATCTTTTTAACTATCTCTTTTAATGCGTTATATTGCTTTAGACCTTTCAATGACACATGTGATATGCTACGTAAGAACAATTAAAGATTTGCAGAAAAGGATCGATTCATCATTATTTGCATGCTATCTTCTCTGGATTTGGTAGTATTTATGAGGCAAGTTAATCTGAAAAGAATGATTTTTTGGTACCTTAGGCAGCAATTTGACAATGATAAACAAATTTGTTGACAACATCTGATCCGAATAATATCAGTGACGACATACTGTGATATGAAGCAAGACGCCGGCATAATTGTGTCACCTTCTGCGTAACAGGATAATTTCTCTTGAGCAAAATACATATGATTCCATGTGGCTGAGTACCAAAGACATGTAAGTGAAAAATCAGTTTTTCACAGCTAGCTCAATCAATTTCATAAAAAGATGTATCATTGATACTGCATGTTTTCTAGTTAATCGCATATTTACAGAAGAAACGACAGCCTAGTAAAAAAAGTTCAAAATCGACAAACTTCTTTAACCTCTGTAAAGGACAGAACATAATTTAGCGTTTTCAAAATAGAAGTAAGAACCACCTTTTTATTTATTCTCTATGTTTAACTTAGTAGGAAAATGGATACATGTTACATGTTACTGTATACCTCTGACGAAAAGAGATAGGTTTCTGACGCAAACTCCAAAATATGGAGGCAAATCCTTTGTTATTGCTTCATTGTGTACCAAGTTTGCACATAATTGTATGTTTAATAGGACTGCGAGGTTAGTTTTCTCTGAAGAATAAATGGAATAAAGGATGCATTATAAATATTTGTGAAAAAAAAATATAAATTGGACAACACCGTCCATTTTATATTTTAAAAGGGTATAATTTTTTACTTGGATTTTACATTTTCACTTACTTCTTTCCTATTTGCAAAGGCATAATACCTTTAAGTCAGGTGTCTAACTTTGGATTTTTGCTACAATGGGTAAGTCAGAGATTGGATTAAGGTGATATGACTAAACAAAACCTCCTGCTCATTCGTCCATGGACGCCCAGCGATGGATTACAGAACTCACTCGTCCAGTACTTTCGTCGAGCCAACAGCCGCACAGTGGTTACTAACATAGGCCAAAAACATTTTCGGCAAAGTAAATGAAGACAAAAATGACCATTTCTGGCTCATAAGATGTCATCAGATGGCTATACCTAATGCCAGATGGTGCATCATCAGAGACATGAACCTGTGATCTGGTGCACGGAAGCCTAACGCTCTAACCACGAGCTCGTTGTCATACCGGTTAAGATCGAGAATATTGGCATTCATTGGTTTCAGTACACCAATCACTAAGGTAACTTACTCATTCCATTCTGCTTAACAGGTGGGGATCAAAACCTCTCGTGGAAAACCACGTGGTGTTCGTTATGGCTGACTTTGGCGTAATACAGGACAAAAATTACCAAATAGGTACGGCCGTGAAAACCCTTTAAGAGCTTCTTACGCACTGCAGTAAAAATTTCCATTTTATCTGCACTGACTAGTTATACAGACAGGTACATAGCGTACCAATGGTTTCAGCTCTTGGACATTTTCACGCAAATGTTTTCCTCGGCATGCTTGAGAATAAATTTTGAAAGGATCTCATCGGTGACATTGAAATCCACAGCCGTTACGTTGATGATCTCTTCTGTCTGTGAGATAATGACACCAAAACCGATGCCCATTGGTGAAGGATTCACCAGCGTATCCCTCACTCACCTTTTCTGCAGAGTTTTCATAGATGTTTCTCTAAATTTACAAGGTCATATTTCCTTTAAGCTAAGGGTATTCCAACAGAAAATCTAGGCGGGGAAACATATTAAAGTCAACAAATTTTTAGCTTCATATATCAAACATAATTTATTTCGGTTATTGGCAGCTGGAGTGTGGTGTGTGTGCTCTCCTAAAATCGTTGAAACAGAGCTGCAGCAGTTACAGACTCATTTTGTCAAAATTGATATCCATAGAGAATCGACCTGCGGAATGTTTGGATGTAAACTGCAAAGCTTGCCCCCTTAATTATAGAAAAGAAAGACGTGTTCATAAGTTTGCTTTTCGTAGGGGACGCAAAAAGTGAATAAGTAGGACGTCAGGGATCAACTGTGCTATCCCCGTAGTGAACAAGCGCATATTCCTCCCCATATCTCCCCTCCTACGTTTGGGAGCTAGATTCTGACCTCCGATGAAAACCACATCGATGTGTATCTACTCTTCAAATTGCTCCTCTGAGCAGAATATATTGACCATATAACTGTGTGCTATCAACAGAAGATTCCTTGCAACCTCCGCAAAGTAATCGGTGACGGTCTCTGGTGATGCATTTTTCATACCAGTTTAAACAATGGGCCGATTTAACGCTTGTTCCAGCAATCGTATCTCCTTCCGAAAAGGAACTTTTGTCATGTTTTAATAAATAAATTTCGTTTCAGTATTAACTTATTTATATTTTAACCACATATCTCCTCGAGTCAAATGCTTTTTAGCAAATGCCTTAATATCAAAGATATTAATCATCAAAACATTTAACGGAAATTTTAAACTTTTTAGATTATTAATATGTACTTTTTATCAGTAAGTTAGTTAAGTAGTTTGTTAAATAGTACTTTTTCATGCAATCTCAATGTTTATTTAAGTATCAAAGACAAAGAGCGAAAAAAATAACGAACTGACAGCATTTAGACATGCAAGTAGGAAAATATCACATAAAGCATATGCCAAATAACCCGCTCGGACGTTTTGGGAGCGCTAAATTTTTAAGTGTGTCCATTATCATTTAACCAAAGATAATTTCAACGTCTATTCTAAAATTTCAATTAAGCTGATATTTTTTTACCGTTACCATGAGTACTTGAGACAAAATTGACAAGTTAAGCAACTGAACCTGGGCGTTCTTATAGGTTTAGCCGGCGGTCTCAGCTTTTGGCCGACCGGAGTTAAGGCTACTTGTATTTTAATCATGCACGAACAAGAAAGCTCCTTTAATGTCTTCAGAGTAGGGTATCGACCAAATTAAGGGCCACTTGAATGGCCATTAGCGGCATATTAGCCATCATTATCTAGCCATGCGTATTTAATCTGGAAATTATTATTATAGCGTCTCATGTGTGTATTATATGTGTGGCAAATTGAATAGTTTCGGCTTTGGGTTGAGCTCTAGGTATGGCTATGGCTGTCTGAAAGCACTTAAAGTATATTGCTCATCTTATGAAATCTCCTAGATTCCACAAGGAAAGTCCTTCGTGCCAAATTATCCCAAAATGTGTTGACCAAAATTCAAAAACAGTAGCGAAAATGTGCCTCCTTAAATGAAGGCAGTGATTGGTTTATAAAAACTATATATCTAACATTAAAGCATTAATTATCAAAAGAAACGCATAAAGCTGACATCATAGCTGTATTACATTTCACCCATTGAAGGCTAAATCGGAAGTTGTCTATAGAAATAGGGTGAATAAACGCTTGAACATATTCTATGTTTAATTTATAAAAATATTTTTATTTAATTTTAGCTCCGGGTTGACAGGATTAAAATTGTACTGAAGGGTGCATGCAAAATGTTTTCGAAATGGTAAGATAAAAGTTGCATGTTTCAGCAAACGGATGCCAGTATACGGTGATGGCCTAGAGTATTATCCTGTGAGATTAATTTATCTGTTTTGCGTCTGTGGATGCTGCTATATACGAGTCAATACGTTTTGGTTTTAAGGAACACCCATATGTTAATAATTTCCGTAGCCAATTGTCAGATTGGCTACGCGCGGATTTTAATAGCTATAAAAATCATCAATATTGGATAAAAACTTGAATGCTGCCGTTAACGCTCTGTGTTCTTTTCGGCCATTTCTTTTCATATTTGACAACCTGGATGATAGTGTATGCTTATATAAAAATGAGAGGTCATCGCAAAAGTATGTGCTGTTTCGAAAATGAGGGTCTGTAATCCATGTACTACTTTGAAAATTAAATATTCCCCTTTATATGTTTCTTCATACAATTGCTTGTTCATGACATTCCCTTGTGGATTTCATATTCCTGCATCTTTTGTCGAATTGGTCCTTTGAATAGTCGCTATATACATAAAGTGCTACTTTTTAGCTTGCGACGAAACAATTGTCCTCCAGCTTGCTCCTTCACCGTATTTATCTGCCCATTTTTTTCTGCGAAAGGTTCGATCATTACTAATGTGCGTCCGTTTGCTCTTACTACTGGGTAGCAACTCACGCGCACATCTTCTGATGCAGGTTTCCATATGCGTATGTAGTCAACTGTTGAGAGCAATCTTCTGGACGTCAATCATTTACAGTGGGACAGAAAAGAGAAACTTGAATCGCGGATCGTAATTTATCTACTTGGTTTAGATCCCATTTATAGGTGTGCTAAACAATATTCAATAGCATACGTTTACATACTGAGTTTGATGACGAAAACATCCCAAATGCGCAAAACAGAATATTTTAACTTAAACCGCTCTTTTTCAAAAAAACAGTTGCTTATACCTTTTATTTTCTCTATTTTCATTAAGGCACCATTCCATTCTCAGTTTTCTGAAAGAATATACGTAAAGGTCTACCAGCTTATATAGTAAAAGGGGCAAAAACAAACTTTATTTCCGTCAATTTTAATGTTGCAGGAAATAAAATCGATATGGTTGAACGAATTTGCCCGTTTTAATTTCAAAATGCGGATTTTAAATGAACCCTTCTCCAGTAAATAGTTTTCTGCGCTCCATATTTACTAAGCAAATATATTATTGACTCAACAGCCAATCTCTAGGATTCATGTTATGCAATCTGCTGAGCTAATTTATCAATTGTCTGCAGGCCAGCCTGTCTGGAGTAAGGTTAGGAAATTTTTGCAAGAGGGACATTCACACTGAGGTTTAAAGACTCCAGGGCGTTTGATATCATAACAATAACAGTGAGTTATTGCTGGGCAGACGTTTGTCAATGTTTGTATATACTCAACGTAGAAGTGGAGGTGCGCCATGAATACCGTGTTAATGCGAAATTCTACATTGTTCTACATTTCGAACAAGGATGGATAAAAGGTAATATAAAAAAATGAGAATTCAAGTTTTTCATTCTCGTGGACGTGAGCAACATTATACCACCCTCTTCTGTGTCAGATGATCTCCTGCATTTGAAAACCATTATTTTTTGGCATTTTGCTATGAAAAAGAAAACGTTTTTCCGCAGAAAAAGGGTTCACAAGCATTATGAATTTTGAAGACAAAGTAAATAGACCCACAGTCAGTGCACGCATCATATTGCTGCTAGCCTGAAGCCATGATTGATGAAAATAGTAAATAATGCTTTCAAAATAAAGCATGTACCTCTTTCATTTGAACACTCCATCTCTATCTCATTAACCATGATACGGTATAAAGGTTATGTAAAGACTACCGCAGATGGTTCAAAACTCAGTTATACATCAATCTAAAAAATATGTTGTGCCTGGGTCTTACAGGATTTGTTTCACGGCACATGCACCAAGCTGCATCGAACGATATTCCTTACACAAACGTATTGCACACATTCTTTCAATAAAATATGACCATTTGTAACTTAATAGGCTTATAATTAGTTATTCAATACCATAAACAGTGGTTATATACAATACAAGCTTCTTTTTCGTCATCCTACGAGTTGAATGAATTCTTTAATTCATGAGAACCATTCTTTGCATTTTTATGTTTTTATGCATGGCGTCTTTTCGCAATTCCAGCGCTGTCAAAATTCATCGTATAATTTCTGTCAAAATTCAGTTTTATGTGATGACTGGAGTATTTACTTCTTAACAGAAAAGTAGGTACACTTTCTCAGGAAAATTCAACCGAAATTTTGAAATTTTTTTTTATTCTAGCAAATAACTTAATTAGATATGTCATATTAAGTAAACTCCGAAGATATTTTGGTTACAGAAGGATGCTGAATTTGCAACAAGCAGCTTTGTGACCACTTGCAAAAATATTTTTCTTACAGCATGGCTTCTTAAGTTGTTTAAAATAGTTTCATTGATTTTCGATGCTGTTATTAATTCAAATGTATTTTACAGAAAACACACAATAATACCGTGTATTGAACTTAAATGATATCAAATTAGGTCTTCTATAAATTTTATTTTTTAAGAACGTGTATCTTTCGGTTTTAAAAATTTCTAAATAGCTGAATTATTTTGAACCCTAATGGCTGATAAACCTGAATTCCCGTTTTCCAAACTCCATGCTGGGTAGATTCTGAGTAGAATAAAAAATTTTATATTCAGTATGATAAAGTACTCATAAAACTCAAACAAAATTTGCAATAGATTTGAAATAGTAAGGATATATTGCAGGCAACATTAATAAATTGACGGATACGATATAGGATAGATGAACAGTTCAAGTTATTTAAACATCTCCTTATGAGAATTTTTTAAACCTGAGTGATACCCGTTCTTTAAATAAATATTTGAAAGAAGACGTAATTTGCTATCACATAAGTACAAGAAATAATATGTTTTTGCATGTTCTCTGTACAAAACATTGAATAAATAAAAGCAGTTAAAATCAATGAAACGATTGCATACTATGTGAGTAGACATTTGTACAGAGTAAACGTTTTGCAGGCAGTAGGATAAATGCTCGTTAAAAAGCCAGCAACTTACTGTGACTTTAATATTCTAGCATAAGGCTACACGATTATTAACACGACAACTCTATTGAAGTGATTTGCTTGAATCGAAAACGCTTTTTTGAATTTCGGTAGACAATTCATGAGATAGGGAATCTACTCTATGTTTAATAAGGACGTATGGGAACTAGGATGTTAACGTGACTACCCCAGCAAAACCAAATTTTAGGTTTGTGTGCGATATGGGATAAGGGCAATAGAGGTTAAACAATTTTAATGCCGAATAATGGTCGTAACGCCTTTGCAATGGAAATTAATTTATGTGCTATTTTTACGCACTCAATTAGAACCTAATTCACTTTGACATATCCAAATGTGTCTAAAATCAACCCTTTCCCTACCTTTAAATCAAATCATAACCTACGCACTATTCATTTTTTGTAGGTTTAGCAAGTGTTGCAAGGTTCGTGGGTGGCAAAAGCAGTTAATTGGCAGTGCTTTCCTCTCCCGCTAGGTAATTTTAATGTACACTTCTCATTTGGCCACACTAGCATTCATGGGTCACAATCCCATTGGGCAGCATGATTGCCTAATTAAAAGCCCTCGACACAAAATCTCGGCTTTTTTAATGACAAAATTTAAAAGGGAAAAATGCCAACATACAACACTTTTTTCCTAATGAAAACAGTTTCAGAAATGGTAAAAGTGCTTCGGGAGTTGCGCTTTAAAATTTTAAGGTTCAATAATGAGAAAATGTCATTTAAAGATGAATTTAGTTAGCACCAAAAAAACAGAGTGAAAGTCAATTATCATTCGCTTAAAAAGATAAAAGTATTCGTCCGCATTGGCTTTCATCTGTCTGGCGCAACTGTGTTTCAACAATAATATCTTCTTGCATTTGATATCAACTAAAATATCACACCAGATATCAGTTAAAAATTGACTGGCTGCTTGATCCTGGAAATGTGTCTCCTAGCAGGTTTGAAGATCCATTCGATTTGTCAAGAAACACCTAAAGTGATTGCATTTTTACAATTGCAAATATTTTTAAAAAATTGTGAACCCGTTGGATGAATGGCATCACGTCTAATATACCGTAGTGCGAAGGCACCCATTTATTTTAGTTTTATGTTTTAACTAATGAATCTATACACTAAAATCGTTTTTGAAACACATTGTATTACACTTTAATTATATCTAACTCTCTATTATATAAAAAAATTTCGATTAAAAATAGTTTCGCTTATTTTCGAGCATCTGATTGTTATTGCATGACAGATGTTGCCCCAAATTATTTACAGACGAGAAAGTTAAGATTTCTATTTTCAGACTGGGGATGGACGTGTCAGTGAGGCATCTGCTTTGGGCTCGGTAACTGAGCTTTCTTGTCAGTCCACATACAAATCCTAACCAAAGGGAAATATGACCAAATTATTCGTAGGTAGCTACACGTAACTGGGAGTTCACCAGAAATGGACCTTAACATATGCCGCATCTCAGTGTGTACTTGGTTTCAACTAAACGTATTTGGAGAAAAAAAGTGTTTAGGCGGAGCTCACATTATTGTATTAGGTATTTAAATAATTGCATATCAGTTGTTAATAGACAACTAACTATCACCTTGTTAAATGAATGAAACGGCCTGTTTGGATGCAGCATTAAAATAATCAGAAAAGTAATTGACTTAGGAATAAGGAGACATTATGTGAATTTTTATTCATTCTATGGACAGTTGACGTGCCCCAATGACTGCTCGACATACTTATGGGTTTTCTTAGAGGACGTTTTCAAGTAACGTTAAGGATTACTTTTACACTGGTAGTTTATTTCAGGCAATTCTGACCTAAAAGCCCACGTGACTTGTAATCTTTTAGAAAATGGGTCGAATTCCCTAGTAATTTAGCAAAAGCTAAAGTAATTTAAATGGATATTTCTGCCGTTTCAAAGGAAGGGAAGATTAGTTTGGAGTGTTATATTTGTCTGTTATTAAGCAACAAAATGCGAAACGGTGTCGGTAATATGTCAGGATTATATCAGTTGGCCGATATCTTCTGAAAATTTCGGCTTGTATGACTCGTTTAAAAAAGCATCGGGGCCCAGTTATTTTAAACGTAGACATCTTTCATTAATGTAAAACGCAAGGACGGCATTTACCTGGTCGGCACATTTTCCTGAAATATCAATAGGCACCTTTCTTATGGATGTACTATTTTGAGACAATTACGAATAAGTTGCAATAATTTTATCATTATTTGAAAATCGCATGAAAGCTTATATTTTGAACTTAGGCAGCCCACCATTTTATAAATTCGTTTTTCATTGAAAAAAGCTTTTCTTGCACGGTCTGCTACATTTCAGTTGAAATCACTGCACTGGGATATGTTCAATTGCAGATTACGTTCTGTTCAAAGTCCATGCAATGTTTATGGGGTCTCTTTGTTTTATAATTTTTATTAAATTCCGGAACCCGTTGCAATCTGCTTGAATTTGCATTTGTGTTTAGGAATAAGTTTCCAAATCCATCTTAATTTCCCCATTGTCTTCAGAAAGTTTCGGTTCAAACGTGGAAATTTTTTAACATTTACTAAGAATCAATAATAAATGGATAGATAAGACATTAGATGAACTTACACGCATGTGAATATAACAAGGCATTAAAAATCAACCGATTAAATTTATGTAGCACATGGAGACATTTTTACTGACAGGCGTTTGCCGGTTAAGGGAAAATAAATCGCTTGTGTCCATCCTAAGAGACTGTGTGAGTGCAACTTCAATGAGAATTTTTGTAGTCAACAGCTAAGTGTCAAGTGGAAAGGATCGTTTCCATGTCTGGGATGAATACACACTGCCGATACAAGTGAAAATGCAAGTCTCCGGAAGTAATTGCGAAGAAGCAGATGCGATCACTGGGAAAAAATTGCCCATTGAAGGGTATCTACATGTGCGCAGATTCGGTTTCTAAACAGGTGTCTCGACAATAACGTTTTGCCGCAATGTGTTTCATACAAAGCCTTGGTTAACACGGAGCTGGCGAGGCGAGTAGTATAATGAAGCTTGTGACCCAGCGATCGCATCCTTTTGTGAATTCACACTGCCATGCTCGCAATAGGGTTACGGCGTAATGAGGGCCTGCACCGTTGGCCGAGAGGTGGCAGGCACCAGCAGGCTCTATGGGTGAAACGCGCGATCCAGGGCTAACTCGAGATGCTTTTTGATTAGCGTCTGTGTCAGATGCACACACGCGTCCACCAGATTTGGCCCGATCTTGTTGCTGGCTCACGTGACTATCCGCATTTACGTGGAGTCAAACTCGTGGCCTTTTTTCCATTTTACGGCCAGCCATTTCAGACACTGAGTCACCATTTCAAGTGGCCTGTTTAAGCTCGAATATTGTGAGCCTAGGGATCGTTCTGGTTGCCCCTTGTTGGTATGATCTTGCTTCAAACCTTAATAGTCGCCATCCAACAACTCGATCGAATTCCTAAAGGAAATGTCAAAATGTTTAGCGGAAGAATCGAAATATATTGATTGTTTTATTACAGCGTTGTTAAGGCAAAAAGAACGTTCGAGTATTTACATGTTTGGGCTACAAATGGAATAATCCGGTGGTGTCCTTGACAGGTTTAGAATTTAAACTAGCCTTCCGACATATCCTTATGATTATGTAGAGCTCTAATCCCTGTCCGGAGCTTGCGTGATATTACCATGCGTACCGCCATTGGGTGGAAAAGTGATAAGGGCGGTGTGTGAGCGTATCGTTTAGGACGACTCCTCCTATCACTTTCCCTTTGAGCTGAGTCGTACGATTTAAGCCGCGCGTTCAGCTGCAACTGAACCGTTTGTATTTTTCTTCAACCCGATGGGCAATATGGTTGAGGGGATCGGCTTGACACTGGACTTTTTGCATCTAACTTTGATTTTGGTATATTGAATGTTTCCAGCAGAAGTTCTAGGGATAGGTTTGCACTTGGATTTGGCGCGTCAGTAAATTTGTTGCGTTTCAGCTGATTCGCGTGGGGTACCAAAATGTGTGATCTGATCCGAATCTCGTAGACCCTGTCATTTGGTGAACACGTTTAAGTGTCCACGTTTCCTGAATGCTCCTGTAAAACTTTGCCAGCACTTCTTACCCGGATGGAATAACCTTTGCGTTGCTCAATGGCGTCGGTTAAATTGCCTTCACATCAGCGTCAGATGAACTGTTTTATCAACAACACTAATAGGTGACAGCGGAAGTATTACGGTGAAGGCCGTGCGTAGATTTCTCTGCAACAAATCTTCTGCAGGAGATACACCGTGTAGAGCGTTCGAGTTTGGGTTTGACCGAAAGTGCAGCAGGACTGTTTCGAGAACCTCTTTCGATGTCCCCTCCCCTTTTAAATTCTAGAGAGCCCACTTGCAATTTTTGACAAATCGTTTAAGCTGTCCGTTCGACTGCTGGCGATATGGTGGCAAAAGGAAGTGATTAGTGCCAGATCGAGCAAAGGCCGCAGATGGGAACTGTCTTCCATTATCACTAACAACCGTTTCTTTACAACCAAATCTGCTGGCTAATTGCCGAAGTGTGGTGATTGTAGCTGCATTTTTTGGTCGTTCTACTTGCAAGTCTTCCAGATATTTGCTGTATGCTTCGACGGCAATAAGGATGTTCTGGCCATAGATCGGTCCAGCGTAATCGATGTGGACTCTGGACAACGGGACTTTTGGGACAAACCATGCCTTGATTGTGTTCCTCTTTGCTGTCTTGAATGCAAAGGCGCATTTGGTGCATGATCGGACCAGCTGTTCCAATTGTTGTTCCATATGGGACAGTACACACAACTGCGAGAGAGAACCTTCATGAGGCTGATGCCCGGGTGTCTGAGGTGAAACTGCCTCAGGACCCTTGGTTGGAATTTCTGTGGAACAGTAACATTTTCATAGAAAAGTTCATAGTCATTTACGGTAGACAGAGAATGTCGTCGTTTGTAAAACTGCTGCAGTTCTCCAGAAATTTTTGCAAGGGGCTGAGTGCGATGGTGCCTAATGACCTATCTCAACAGTTAATCCTGTTGGGTTGCGTTTAGAACTACCTCAAAGGTGACAGGGAGTGCGCTAATGGAATACATAAACAGACAGGGAACCTCTGACGCTGATATGATGACTGTACTCTTAGAGTCCTTTGGCCGCAAGTTAATAAATCGCGGGAGTGCGTCTGTCTGGCTCATGTTAGTGGTAGACTAGTACTGTTTATCGAAATCGTAGCCCACCAACATGGTCTCCCAGCGCAGAAGACGGTTTGTGGTATATATCTGAATGCCTTTTTAAGCCTAAAATTGCAAGAAGAGGCTTAAAGCTCGTTAGAAGGGTGAAATGGCAGTTTTTAATCACCTTGTGGAACTTTGTCACGGCAAATAAAATGGCCAATCCTCCTTGTCTATCTGTCCTTTAGTTGAATTCTGACAAATAGCTCTTTCTGTAATTTCCGGGAAGATGTGTGAAATCACGGCACTACTTTCATAGTTGGAGGCATTCACTGGCATGACAATCTTCAGATTAGGATTGCAATGTATGCGCATTAAATCGGAGCTCAACATGATCTTAAATTCTTCGCAGGCCTGTTGAAATTCTTGTGCACAGATTCACTTGACATCTTTCTTAAGTAGTTCATTCATTGGATGAGGAAGGCGGTGCATTTCCTGAAAAATGAGCCGAATTGAATCATGAGGCCCAAGAAAGCGCGTAAGGAATTTACTTTCTTTTGTGGATGCATTTGCTCGATGCCGTCGTCAATTGAATCAGGATCTGGGTAATGATCGTCTTAGTAGATTGTAAAATCGAGGCAATTTCTAAAAAAAGCAGTTACCCAGATGCAAGTGAAAGCCATAGTCCTAATTCCGCCTGAGTACAGTCTTGAGACGTTGACGTAATTCATCTGGCTTTGAGCCGGTAATAAATATATCCTCAAAGTAGCGGTGGCTCCTTTAGTACACTTCAGCAGGGTCTCCATAATTTGCTGGAAGATGGCAGGAGCGGTCTTAAGACCAAATGGTAAGCCGTTGAACTGGAACAAACCGTTGGGAGTGTTGATGGACAGACTCTACCGGGATAATTTGGCCACCACGATTTAGAGGTATGCATCAAATAGATCAAGTTTGGCGAAACAAGTTCCAAAATTTACCTTAGCAAAATAACTTTTGGCACTGGTATTGGATACTGATGTGTCTCATGGTCGGCATTGAATCCGGTAGAAAAAATATAACAGAGTAGAAAGTTGACAGCCATAATAGACGTGGCTCATGCGGAGTAATTAACTGGCTGAAGCACGAAATCTTGCTGAAGGCGCTTGGTCGCTTCTTTAAGTGCAGCATCAGCTACTGGTCATTTCGGTCGGAACACAGGTTGGCATTCGATTGAAGACATAATATGACCTTTATCTAGGTGCAGCAACCATGACTGTCTTGGGAAACTGTGGTGCAGTACTTATGTAGAGCACACCAGCTTTGCAGCCATATGATTCTATTTGGCTGGATTCAGCCAAGATGAGTGCACACTATATCAAACGCGATTGAAAGGCAATTCCAGGCGACCAAGTTTCTCGACCAGTTGAGGCCAACTTAGTTATGGTTTGGGTGTTTGGTGAGGTAGCAAGTCCCCTTGAATTGCATGCCATAAAGAAAGAAACCTCACGTTTAAGATCACTAGTGAGTGGGAGAGTTCCCCCAGAAACATTCAGAACCTTCTTGTTGGATGTAATCAATGGAGGCCGTCTAATGCTGTGCCAAGTACGATTGGAGATACAGTTGATGTCTGATCACGTATGGAGCTGGAGGCCTACAAGTTTGCCCTTGAAAATAACCATAAACATGACCGGAATGGAGGGCGACTTTGGACCGGAGTGAACTGAGAAGCTTTCCCGATGACTCATCCTCCTTTTGTGTACCTTTACTTCGGAGGTTTGCCCAGCTGGACAGTAATCTTCCTTCTGCCCTATCTTATCGAATTTCTGTTAAAGGTGCTTCGTAAATGGACAGAAGTGAAAAAATGACAATCACCGCACTTGCAGCATGCTTTTGGGGTCAAATCTTGGGACTAATCTTAGTCTGGTTTGTTCCTCACCAGTTTGAGCCACTTGTATTGAATATTTATCCGTGAGGATTTCTCCTGGAAGATCTCTGAAAGTTGTTTAACCATTTCATCGAATGTGAAATCATGAGGATTTTACGGCAGGCGCAGGTCAGTGTACCGTTCGTGCTGTGTTGTGCCCAATTTGCGTAATACTAGGCACACCTCCCACGAACTATCGCTTTTGACAAAATAAACGCGGAAAATATCTTCCAACTGCTTTTACCAGGCAGGGAAATTCACACCGGAATCAGGATCGTAAGTAAATTCAGTTATGCAAGCCGAAAAAGTGACCGCTGATGTCGACTGTTTCCCAGAGGATTCTGGATAGGGAAAATGTAAACTTCATCATGGATTGCATCATCTTCATATGGGATGACTTGAATTGAGCCTGTTGTTGCTGCCGGATAATTACTTTATCCGCGGAAATAGGGATAGTTGCTAATTGTTGTGATCATGCCTCAGGTCTTGATGATCGCCGTCCAATAACTCGATCAAAGCCCCAAAGGAGAACTCAACAGCAATGGCGGAAAGAGTAGAAGTATATTGATTTCATATTACAGCGAATTTAATGCAAACATATCTGGTTGGACTGCCTTGACGGGGTCAGAATTTAAACTGGCCTCCCGACTTATCCGGACCAATCCGATGGTGTCCTTGAGAGGTTAGCATCTGGACTGGCCTCCCGACGTATCCTGATGATTGTGTAGGGTACTTATCGCTATGGGCAGCTTGCGCGATATCACCATGCTCATGGCTTAAGCGTTGATCGATAGTGCAGTGCGGGAAGAATAATAAGGGTGGTGTGTGAGCGAATCGTTTAGAATGGCTCCTCCTTACACTTATAATGGGAAGAGCTGTCCTGACATAAATTCGGTATTGCCCATCTTAACACGCTCAAGTGTGTGCACCCTCAGGCTTTTGCTATGCTAGCTGAGGCATGGACCAGTGTTGAACGTCCTTCTAAACGCTGTTGGGTTTAGTTAACCATCTGGTCTGGGCATGACCAATACGTGGAGGAGTGGTAATTTTTCGTTGTTTTATTCTTCACTTTTGCATTACATGTTTCCTAAAGCCTGATATCCTTTAATCCATATATCGGTTCTGTAACGCAGACAAGTAATAATTTAAAATGACCTCTTCCCCCTGGGCCAATCAATTCTGCAATTAATTTGTATATTTGAGGCCCCATATTCCGTCATTGAAGAAACCTTAAACGTTCAAATCTCAGGAAACGAGGAGATAAATTAGATATTCAATTGACAGAGTAACCCTGGTTTCATCGTTTTTCTCCTCCAACAGCTTGCGCCGAATATGGCCTATCAAGCCCCTTGGGGTAGAACTCAATACTGAGTTCATGAGTTTGGTTTTGCATGCACACGGGTGCTTTTGGAGGCCTGTAGGACGACCGGGATGGAACGAGCAGAAGCATGAGTGTCATACAGCTAGTCCATCCGCAGACACATCGTTGAGCGCCCATCCACTAAGCTACCTCCTGTTATCACGAACAACGCCCACGCTGTCACTTTGAGCAGCCCAGTTCGCTGCCAAAGGCGCACCTCATCACCACCCCGTGAGCAGAATGTGTGCTAGGTTGTGCAAACTCGGTCCAGTCACGAACACTTTTCCGTTATACCTTCCTCCCTCCCTTTATTATTCGACTGCAAGTGTGCTTACTTATTTTTGCACTCGCACATTCTCTGAGGATTGGCAGTCAAGCGAGTCCGAAAGCCAAGACTAATGATCATGAGGTCAAAAGACCCACTGTCGTAGCAAGAAAAAAAGGGCATCGTTTAATAAGACTGATGCAGTTCTGGACAAGGCAAATTGGTAAGAGAAACTGGAAGACTGCTCCAAACGAAAATGGCCAATCACGCGGCAGAGGTAAGGAAAAATGACGCCAGCTCCCAAGTCGTGGCTCATTCTACGGTACTCGGCCACCCATTTGATGAAACTAAAATTCGTGCCTGAGGCGACAACCGCGTAAGCCGAGAACTGCTAGAGTCAATCAATCGGCAAGCGTAATGCCCTGCCTGCTGCATATTCGGTTTCTACATTTCCTGGGAAAAATAGCTAGCCACGCAGAGAACGCTTGGATGTCACTGGCCCTTATGTCAATGTTGGCGAGCCAAAGTACCCAAGAACTCAGAAATATGACCAAATCCGGCCATAAGCAACTCGACTGCGGGCCACCATCTCACCACATCCAACTACGTGCGACGAAGGTGGGAACCTATAATCTTGACAAGAACGCTTAAACCCAGCAACGGCAGGGCAAATGCATACTGCAACAGCTGGCCAGTCAGAAAATAATCATACCACCTGAAACTATCTTCGATGCACTCGGGAACGGCCAATACTGCTCGGCATGTAGTGGCCTGGAAACTGCATCCTATAAAATCGTAAGCTGACTCTGTCTCAGATGATGCATGCAATTGAGAATCCGAAAGGTCCGGCAAATAAAGCTCTTTTTCCAGTGGCTGTGTCTCTTTCCTCCACAAATACTTCCCGGAACTCGCATCTTTGCTCCAATCATAGTAAATAACCTATTGTTCCAGTTATCACACCTTTATTGTCGTCGTATAATAGATAGTACCTTCACATCTTAATATTTGTTCCACTTTGTGAACCTTTTATGATATTGAGTAGCACGGTATTGTGTACTTTATATGCTGCACGAGCAAACTTTAATAAATACCTGTTGCTTTAACTCAAATGTATTCGGAATAGAGCAACAAAATATTCAAAAACAAACAACAACTGGAATGCTGGACCTTTTGTTATGGTTCTTATTTCCTTAACCATCGAGTGCAAATTAGCCAGTATTCGGGATTTTGTGGGATATGAGTTCATGCTACTTGCTTCTAAACGTTTCATTTAGATTTTTTCTGCTGTTTAAATAAATATTTTTTCGTATATTTCATGGTTAGATGAACTCAGAAACCGCAACAAAGTTTCCGTTGAATTTAACAATAAGCTGCATTCCTTACACGTGTTTTAGCTCTCCGTTCTCATTTTATTCTTTTCTTACTCACCTAGTGTATGCTTTGTCCTGATTAAGCTACCTTAAGTGCGGTGTTCACTGAGAATCGAGCTCGTTTTTCTCAATCGAAATTGTGGCCGTGCTCAGATTTACAGGCAGTCATACCGACATTTATTATTGCTATGTTAGTTGTACAGAAGACTCTACATCGTGCAAAAATAAAATAGGTAATTTGAGTAGATTTCTGTGCCCTTCATAAACCATAATTTACAAATAGTTGCGGTCTTTTTAGTACAAATTAAAACTTGCAATTTAAACGACTTAAGTAAGCCTAGTCAACTGAATTTAATTTTAAGTCTCTCTCGTCCATCAGTAACCAATAATTGTGGTGCAATGGCAACTACGCATGCAAAGTGTTTTAAAAAACCTTTTTAAATATTAACCTTTGTATATCGGAGAATATCGGCTGAAAAAAAGCAACATCTTAGGGTTTTTTGTAATAAATTATATGAATAATTTTATCAAAAATAAATTTCGCAAGCTGTCGAAAGGAATATCAACACTGCCTGTTCAATACAACTGTACGTAGAAAATACCGAGTGCGCAAAATTAAACTTAGCAGTAAAATCGAAATTAGACCTGACTCTAACACAGATTACTGTCATAAGACAATTTTTAAGGTTTACTGGCATGCAAATCCGTACCACCTCTCCTAATCACTAATTTGACTGAGGTCTATTACACGTCCCTATTGCCACACTTAGCAATCGCCATTGACGTGCATATGAATCCTTATGATTTTTACGGATGCGAAGCATTCTTTTTAAAGAATATATGCTTTGGTCATAAGAGTAGAAATGCAGACATTATTCCCATGAATAAAAGTAATTCTTATAAAAGACGTCTTATCGCTGGCGCAAGGCTCACTTGTCCCGCCTTTATACATTAAACTTAAATAAGAACACTGCAGAGAAGATAATATTATAGAACGCTTAGACAGACCTTCTCACATAAGATGAGCCACTGCTCCACAATGTTGTATTTAAAAAACTGAGGCCTTCGACAAATTGAGTATTCCTTTCTTTGTATGCAGAATAAGTTTCTAACTGTCCGATGAAAAATAGTTTTTATATTTTTTTAGCCTTCTCAATTACCCGATTTCCTTGTCATTTTGGAAACAGTTTTGGATACCAGATTGCTTCTTGTTATTTTATTACTTACGATAAATCTATAAGAAAGCACAAATTCACATTTGGAACTGTCCCTTTTTGGCTTAGCAGTGTGTACCCATCCTCAATTTAACCAAAATTGTCCGATTTAAAGTTTACAGAACCTATGTGAGGATAAGTCCTTCGAATATTAAAAAGATTCTTTGTCAACAGATCCACTTTTCGATCAGCAAAGCTTACGGGCATGCGAGTCAATCAGGACTGGCCTATGCTGGGAACTTATTCGTCAAACTTAGTTGTTATCAGAAGCATTTATCTGTGATCCACGTTTGACATTTTGTATTGCAGTCATTTCTCTGCATGTACGCAACATAGAAATAAATCGTAACGGGCTTAAATTCGTGGCATTTATTAATTGTTAGGAAACCCAAATACGAATTCGCGTTAGAAAAGGCTCAATAATTTTACTGAAATTGAAACTTCTTTCGAGTGAAATGACTACTATTTTATTCTTTTAACTTAATGTTCCACTTGCATTTATTAAGCAAAGGCATTTGATTTGTGCGGTTTTCTTTAAGGATTATATACGAGAAAAACAATTCTAGTTTGTCGTTTAGTGTGGACGCTAAATCCATAATGAATTTATCGGTATTTGAATGTAGTGAGACAAAAACTGGAAGAGGCTGCAGGTTAACTGCCAGACTTTACAGGTATTTTGATAACATAATGCATTTTAAAAAACATTTAAACTACACGGCGAGTCTTAATTGCACGTTTAAGTGAAAACCAACTTGTTCGCAGTTGGTCTTGTTTTTCATTAAGAGAATGCAAATAAAAATGAACTTAAACTTACAAAATGCTATCGCCTCTTTCAGCTTAAAAATAAAATTTGTGACCAGAGCGCTTCATGTATGAGCGTCCGAAAGGCCGATGATTGGTAATACCCTTTCTACATTAGGCAAAATCCTCAGAACTAAAATACTCATTAAATAAGCTAGTTCACCGAAAATTAGCCTTAAGCATTTAAATTACGCAGCTGATCAATCAAGAGGACTGACCTTCTTAATTTCCTTTCCCACAAGAACGATGCACACCTTTTGCATGCTGCGCTGTCAAACATAAAAGCGATCCGAACTTTTTTAAACAGATGGTCCATGAGTTTGATTTAATAGTAATGGACGTGCAAATTTCTGCACAGCACTTATAAATGTCATTTTAGGAATCGAAAACGCTTGCCTATTCTCGCGCAGGATTATTATGGCTTTTTGTCTGACCAGCGCATAAAACATAAGACTTAACAAGCCTTGACGACAAAGATTTAAGCGTTTTAAGTTAAAAATATGTTAATAAATAAAACTATAAGTGTGACTGAGGATCTGTTATTATTATTTATGCTTTGCAATTTTATTGTTCCCTTTTTTCGATGAAAAACAGTTGACAAATAGCCCATTTTCTTTTTTACACATCCCAACAGACGACTTACCTGAAATAACGTATATTGAAAAGAAACACATATAATTTCTTAAAGATTAGTAGTTATGTAGTAAGAATAATACTGGGTTTGAAAGTGGGCGATTATACTAATTAAAATGAAGGAGTTGAAAAAGTGGGATATCTTGACTGGTTATTGTACAATTTCTTCTACAGAAAACCATTTTAAATTGCACTGCATTTTGAGCGAAACATAAGTCTGATTTCCAACAGTGTAAAAGTTGAAATAATTACTTCAAGAGCTAATCGCTAATAAGCCAAATGATAACTTATATTTAGATCTTTTTTAACATTATTAAGCCTAAATGAACAACTTTGAATTTGAGAAAATTAAGAAAAGGCATTCAGTTTCTTTCGGATCGGATAGAATTATAAAGAGACAAGGGCAGTTTCCCCTTAATATGTTCTACGCTCATTCTTCAAAATTCAGTTTTATTGGTAGGCAATAATAGGGTCTGTGTATCTAAGTGATGTGACATGATGATTGTATGTTTTTCAAAAAAAACTCACTTAAGCAATTTTCATTCCTGATCTGCATTCTGTAAACAATATTGACATGAACGTTTTATTTCTGCAGATTTATCCGTTTAGGTAGTTGCTTTACATCTAAAATATATTGTATTTTTATCAATTTCAGTCTCTACGGTTTTAATAAGAGAAAATAGCATAAAGATTGTAGAATTGAATGAATATTTACCGAGGTTTAATTAATTTTATGGCGACAGCGAAACAATTTTCAGTGAGCCTTGTATTCTATGGTGACTTTAAAAATTCTAATTTGACATAATTTTAACAAAAGGAAAGCCGCATTTCTTTCATCTGGTCAACCGTCTTAATGGACAGGTGTGCAGAAGTTTATTTTTATCCAAAACACAGCACCAACGTTTAACTAAAAACAAGGACACCGTCCCTTAAATAAATCTATTAAAAGCAAGATGCCTATAATATGTTCACAAAATATCACTTTGAATTCAAATGATAATTTGAGGGTTTTACTTCAATTTTCTGTATAATTCACTGCAGAAGTGACAATTTTTCTAATGTTTTACAGATCTGGCAGAAGCAAGTTTTTGAATCTCTGGACTAAAATCTCGAATTTCCAATAATGCACAATATACATAAAAATTAAATCACAGATATACAGATACCACAGCAGACACGGACGTAGTCACTTGATTAATTAAGTGAGTTTTTTCAATAACTCACATGTATTTAATTTCCTGAAAGCAAGTTTTTAGTATGCATGTCTGGAATTAACAATTTAATCCTTGATGATTTGAAAAGCATTTTGTGTTTTCTGGCAACAAATAACAGTGAAAGAAAGCAGCAGAGTTCGCACCAATACTAAGGACGCCTTCATGCCTTTCTGTAGAAAGCAGCTAAGAGTTTGATGTCAAAGACCCTTCCCGGTAACATGCAGCATGTTCCAAACCCAATTCCTGAACATTTCGGAATAAAAAAGGTGCCTAATCCACTATCTTAAAGTACTTTTTCGATTTTATTTGTGCGGTTTTTGTTGTAAATGACCTTTCAAAGTTACTGCAAAGGGCAAAATTAATGTTTGAAATTAAGTGATAGTAGTTATAATATTTAATTTATCCCATTTGATTGAAGCGTTTACATTGGGTTTTTCATTTTAGCAATGGTTTTAATGTGCGCCTGAGAAAGCAGCAATTTGAAAAGCAATGCTCTTTCGGTTTAATGAACAACGCACGGACGAATATTTCGTTTATGTTGGAAATGTTTCCTATAAAGCAATCTGCAGAAACTGATGTTAACGCCTTAAAATGGGGAATTTAACATTTACAAAATGCTTTTTCTGATCCGTTGGGTAATTGTTGATTACAAATGTAAGAATTTCAATCGATTTTATCTATAAAACATTGCCAAACATTTCAGACACTGAAGATACGGTCGTGTGAATATTACTTTTCTTGGTTTTACATTTGAAAATGCCACTACTATTAATGCTGCAGTTGATTCAAATTTAACCTTTAGTTTCCTGAGATTGAAATTGTCGCCGAATATGCGAACCATGTGAGCCGAACGCTGCTCGAGCCATGGTTCTCAGGCAGTGACATTCTTATTCATCTGCTGTGTTAAACCACTGTCTCGCCAGTGATATCAGTAATGTGGGAAGCGCGCAAGCAATCAGCAATGCCAGTAGCAGCGAGCCAAAGTGCACATGCAACACGGATAATTTGCTCGTGCCTATCATCAACGTGGGCTCAGGCAACCAAGCTAGCATCGTATCCATTGCTACTCCCAGCAGGGTTTGCATGAGTTAGTAGTTTGGCTACGACGTTCTGTAAAAACTATACTCCTTGTGAATCTACTGCTCTTGTCTGTGCCTGAATTTGGTTTGATGGACATTTTTAAATGACAGGCCAACAAATGTCTCAATATAGTGGTTACATGTTTTGCTTTTGAACTGTTTTCTGCAACGCGGCTTGTTTTTACATATGCATAAAAGGTTTTCAGCGATCATTAGATATAATAACATCGCTATTGGTAAAGAATATTTGCATCGAAAACGGTACACAACCAACAACTTTGGGAGCTACATTAATTGATCAAAGGACAAATAGAGTTTAAGAAACCAACATGTGAAATATTACATCAGAGGCTTTTATTTGGGCATTTCCTCGTGGCAGGTTATGAACAATGATAGTTGGCCTACCGTCAGACTTAAAGCTAATGTAGCTTATTCATTGAAACAAAGATTAACTATGTATCGGGTGTGACAAAAAGTATTGATGTACTGCAGAGAATTAAAACCATCTGAAAATGGTACTCCTAAGCGTTTTCAAAAACCTTTCGTCAATTCGAGGTAGGCATTTGAAAACCAGATAATTGTGTGAGGTACGACATTATAAAATAATTTAGCGTAATCACAAACCTAGGTCCCGGGTTGTGCAAAGAACTAAGGAAACTTCGGGTGCACTTTGCTTAAACGTTCTTATTCAACTTTTTAAAATTGGACTCTGTTCCAGTAACTGATCTGTATTTTATTGCGAAAACTTACTCTTAATGGATCTCGTCTTATTTATCCTAACGCGGAATCCATTACTTACCCGAAGAATGAAAAAGCTTTTATTTCTTTTTTTGAGCACATCAGAAACGTAAAATGAAACCTCACTTTGTGTCCTTAGGATGCATCTAAAAGTAGACAGTATTATGTTTTTTACAGGACCTCACAAAGTACTGATAAAGTTTGCTTTGGACGACATTTGTCATATCCCTTGGAAATAAAGAAATATGTTAAATAAAAAACATATTCAATTAACGTCTGCAGATTAAAGAGAGTGTTAAGAGAAATACGTCCAAAGCTGACATTTCTAAAATTTCAGGAGATTTGCATAAGGTAATCCTTCTTTTTTATCAAACCCTATACATTGCGCGCGTTCTATTGTAGCTGAATAATAATTTCAAATAGAAGACTTCTAAATATATCACTTGGAGATCACAAATGGTGTTTTGCGTGAAGGAAAATCAGCTAAATGATGAGCTGAGAGATTAATTGGTTTTGAGTAAATAAGGGTTAATTTCGTTAACAAAAACCGTTTTAAAATTATTTGATCAACAAAGCTCAATTATACAATTCGTGACTGCAGTTTATTTAAGCATACTGAATTTGGTACCGCTGACAGATGTTAACACAAGAAATACCTTACGGTTTCTCTATCGCCTCGTCCAGAGAATTCATATATGTACCTCAATTTGAATCAATACGGATAGCTGAAATTAAATGCACAGACAAATGACATTTTTTGCAAAATCTTAGTGTATGTTTGGCCACTTTCTCATACATTTGCAATATTATTAGTGATTCAAAAAGACATGCAAATAGCAACGCACTATTCAGTAAAAAAATAAATGAGTTCCTTTCTGTGTTAGTGGACAATATTTCCATAATTTTCAGGTTAATCGTAAAACTTAAAACACACCCATATTTGAGCCTTGAAGTGACCTGATAAAAAGGAAAAAAATACACATTTATGTGGTGGTGAAATATCTTATAAGAGCTGTTTTTAAAGCCATTTCGCATTATAGAATATTTTTCATTGATCATCGGGACATTTTTTGAATGGTTTTTTAGAAACGTATCTTTTTCTCGGCAATGAGTTGTCTTGTGTGAGATAGTCTGCAAATATGACCCTAACGACCAATTGCGTTAGAAAACATTTCCACAAACTTGGTACTTAGGAAAGTGCTTTATCAGATATTTATTTTTCAAAAGGTTTACAAACGCCTTAACAGCATGTTTACTTTTGGTTTATCAACTGGAACACCCTTAAAATAACAAATTATTCAATATTATTTGATGGACGATCTGAAGCATATTGTTATCAAAAAACCCTTAATATTTTTAAAATATTTTGAGGAATAGAAAGGTCTCATAATATAAACAAATCGGTATGTTTACGATTAGACGTAACAATTAAATTCGCATTTATTAGTCAATAAACGCACTGTTAACATTGTTGATGCTAAAATATTATATTTGTGTAAAGTCTTATTCAGCGATGAAGAGAACCTCTGATTGCTGTAGTCAATCGCAACTTAAACAACGAAGAAACGGAAACGAAATAAAAAATGAAGCGAAAGAGTGTGTAAATGTATACTTCAAACTGAAGGCTTTTTGGTATTGGCCATTCCTAACATTTCCCACAATTGTGAAGAATATAAACTCCCCAAAATTCACTCAACGAATATTTCTGACCGAAATTCTACATGTGATGCTTTATGTATAGGGAGATGTTCTTTACATGCAAAGTAAAGTAAGGTAAGTCACACGTATGAAACATGTTATGGGCGTTTTACACTTGTCTTTGTAATTTGGTATTTATGAACAACAACATTTTAAATTTTTTAACCACGCTTCTTTTTTTTCAAGAACAGTCATTTCTTTACTGTTTTCACACTGTCGGGGTCGCATTGTTGGTTGATTCACGTAAGGTAACATATTCAATTCCTTAAAAGAGCTGAAATAGGCAATCTTCTGTATTTATCTTCGTTGGCACCCACCGATCGGTTAAGGGTCTCACTCGTCACATAGACGATCGATGACAGCTCACCAATAAATGGTAATACGCCCAAAGGTCAAACGCTGCTTATTATGGGAGAGTTTATTTCAGATCTGTTTATTGAAGTGGAAACGAGGCATAAATGGGCTCAATCTGACCCTTGTGAAGGCTGTGGTAAAAGGTGTTGCGTTATTTTTGGGAAAGCAAAGTGAATTGTTATTTTTAAATTCAGTTTGGCACATGGATAGAGCGTTGTGCCGACAATACATAAACGTGTGACTGTAGTGTATTTGACCACACTGGTAATTTGAATCTTCTAGAAGCATTTACATGAGCTACACGCCGGAAATTATTTTGTTACGCCCTCAGCGATATATGTTCAGATTTCTTTTATCTGTAGTTTAATATGAACTGATAGGTTACTTGACACCACAAAGAACAGACGATTGGCCTTTTGTGTTTAATCGTAGTATATATTAGACAATTCTTCCGTGATTTTGCAGTCTAAGAGAGGGCCCGAAAAGTGCGTCATTCCAGTTTTAGAAGTGTTTTAATTACCAAACCTCCCGATGTTTAGTTTAAAGTAAACTTGAAAAAGGAAAGAAATGCGATATTTTGCTAGTAAAAGATATAATAAACGTTTTTTAAAGATGTTAAATATAGAAAGTTGGTTAATGGACAAACGACTTTTCTTGTTTGGATGAGTTCATAAATTTGTTAGTTACTAAGTATAGCTTAGCAATATCTGCTTTAAATACATCAATAAATATATACTATGGAATCTACACTTTTTATATAATTGACTGGATACCCTGGAAATCGTGAAGTATTCACCAGTATTTGAAGGACATTCTGAATGGAATCGTTTTCCAACATCTGAAATAATTAGAAGGAAATTTTGAGAAAATAAAAATTGTCTTCAGTTGCATTAAATGTTATGTTTACGATTCCATCTTAGAATTCTATTCAAATTTTATACGAAACTCGTCAGCTTTTAGACTTTTGACCTGAAGCAATATTTTATTTTTAGCATTTTCCTATCAGCAAAATAATACGAAAAACCTGTTTATTTTGATCAAACTGATCTTAAACTGATGTAAAAATGGTCAAAACAGCCGCTTCCCGGAAAATATCATGTATAATGTATACGCAACCTTTAAGCTGTTTGTAAAGGACCACAATTTACGCCACTCGTAATATGAAAGAAGCTTTATCTGTTAAATTCTCAAAATGATTGCTTATGAACGTAGTTCTAAGTATGCATTTAATTTAATAAGAATTTTGGCAGAGAAACGCTTTCCTATAAAGATATTTCTTAATTTTACTTAGATGCACGGATTTTCAGATTTATGGAATTTGCCATTTGGCTATAAAATTCGGTATTTCAGAGCACGTTTATTTTTATTAGTAAACCACAATTTGCTTTCTTCTTTAGAGCAGTTGCAATAAAACTTAAAAAATGTAGCGTTGACTGATTTGACCGCACAGAACCTTTCTTGTGAAATTCATGAAATTTCGTGAGTTTATGGAAGTTTTAGTTTGGGAATGATAATTAAACACATTCAAAGAAAACGCCATCTTAAACAAAAAATCCCTTTCTGCAAGTTTAGATCGTAGGGACAAAATTTGCCAAAAATAATTAAAGGAAACTTTTGCGCTCTTTCTGTAAAAAATAATTAGGTATAAAGGCAAAATATCGTTCCACTCTATCGTGTCGACTTTAAGCAACTCATTTAAAAGGTGATATTTTGGTCTGCTGTGGTATTGTGCTGCGTGATTAAATTTCCGAAGTACAGATAGTGATGATGCGAAAATTAAATAATAAAAATCATATGCTTTTAGGAATTAAAGGTGTTATTTGATTTGCGAGATGGTAATATTATTTGTGCATAATCTACAGGTTGCCTGCGATTTTATCGAAGGTACGACAGCGGGCTTTCTTAACTGGTCCACCATCTGTTCTGCTCTTTATTCGCATGTTGGCCTAATAACAACATTTATTTATATTTGTTTATTTTAAAAAATGAGTGTATAAGTGCATTACGCTGGCACCGTTTTAAAATAACTCCAATTTCTTCGATATCTGGTAATGCATTCAAAGAAAGGTTTTCATGATGCCAATATATGCATTCTTCGGCCATTCGTTTTTGATCTTTTAGGTGTTTTATGTTGTTTGCCTAACCTTATTCCTGGTGAATGGAGGACATTTTACGCTGAAAGGTTTGGAGTTTTAATTTCAAAATAAAGCGTAGCTCGCTCGCAATCTACTCATGACACACTTGCCTGCCATCTAGCGCAAACTTTTTGAATCCAGGCAATAAGCACTTTTGTGCAAACTAAGGCTTCTCAGACATGTCGGCACAACTAAGTTTTTAACGAGATTCCTCCGCAGGGGATGCGAAAGAAGCAAGTACCTCGTCAAGACCAAAGAAAACTTTATAGCTAAACTTCAAAGGGTTCCGCTGTTTTACTTTTCAGTGATCCAGCCGCAGTGTGAATATATAGAATAAAGGCATATATTAATTTGCCGTTTGACGTAGAAAGTCACAATTTCGTATGTTATAAAAACAACCAACGAAGTAATATAAACTGTTTACTTAGCTGTAGTCTCAGTTGAAAATCTTCTAATTAATGCCACGCACGGTTTATTTGGCCGCTTCAAAAGCTCTACATATGCTGTAATCACCGGTACACATGTTCCAGTCTGCTTCATTCGAAACATCGCTCGCATATGAAATGCTACCACAAACCTCATTGAGATGTATAGCTGTCTACATTATCTTTCTCGATTCTCCATAAATCTTCTGTTCGATACCCGGATTTGCTAAAACATTCTGTGTAGATTTGCAAAGTTATCATTCAAAATATCTCTCCTGCCGCTGAGGCTCCTTATTTTGTTTAAGTTAACATAAAAATACAACGTCAGTTCACAATGGTTTAGCAACTTACAAATCGAATTCTAAATAATGCTGTCTATTTCCTACATTGTGATATAAGTGCTTTTAAGATCTTTTCGTCCAAGGAACAGAGTATTCTTATGCCTCCTACCGTAGAACTGCATTTAAACATTTCTTTTGGCTGCTTAGAGGATAATACCTTACAAAAAACTGAAACTTAAACTGTCCTATTTATCATTGAGAATTTTTTAAATTGTGTCCTTTGTCACAATTTGTTCAATTAAATTTTGCTCACAGTACATGGAACCATTTTTGCGAATAAAAGCCGGAGCGGTAAGCTTCAGGAAGTTGTCACAAAAATGATGACACAATCACTGGAAACAAGAGCTGTATTAGCCTGACGTTTCGGATTCTCAAATGGATTCATCATCTGAGACGTATTTCAAGAAGGTTAATGGATTGCCCATGCTTTGCAGCTTTTAAAGCATGTGGTTGCTAGGCCACTTCATGCAAAAATACATGGATATTTTCATGCAAACAGTTGACTCTGTCGTAGCCTGTTAAATTTTATTTCGTTAACAATGCATGAACAATGTTTTGCTGAACGATTCATAATTATGTTTTTTTGGAATAAGTCATAATCCAAACTCCACCACTCATCAACCCTGTTAGGTTTTCAAGATGCAAATTAAGATTACCAAACTAAGGGTTGAGCTCCGTGTCTTACAAAGCTGTAAACCCCTTCTGCATGTGCCACAGAATATGTTTTTCTAAACATATGGACTAAAATATATCGAACGGTATGCCCTACACTAGCATAATACATAATCTTTAAATAAAAAAAACAGTCAGGTTTAGCTTGAAATGCCTATAATTTGATATTCTATATCAGTTAAATTGGAATTAAAATTAATTTAAAGTGTTCTTCATGAGTAAGTTAAAATATATTTCTCATCTAACACTCACCGGATCCTAGTGGACACAACTTTGGACCTGTGATGTTCGTCGCTCCTTCTCCTGTAATTTGACTAGTTTCAAAGTTCTTAAGTAGACCAATGTATGTTTTTCCATGTTCTGAACTGTGACGTTTTCCCGACATTTCTGCACTGTCAAAATGGATCACATTCCTGCTGCAGAAACTGAATATTGATGCGATGTCTATAGTAGGAGCGTGTGTCATATGATTCGTGCGCAGTGGATGTGATGGGTAGAAGGAAAGATTATAGTCACGGCACACGTTTAACGGGCTGCAATGAGGAATCATGTATCTATAGCGACTGCCGTGTAGCAGGTTATAGCTGAAATAGAAACTGGTGCCCTACAAGGTTTAATATTGAACGTAAAACAAACTGACTCGTGTCTTATTTGTTGATTTATCCCCTTGTCACAGAGAATCAAGTCATTTTTGTAAAAAAATAAAAGCGCAGCTCATAATTATTGGAGAACATATTTTGTTTTGCTTTCAAAAGATTGTCCACATGAATAGTGTTATGTTATATAATTTCTTTCATGTCTGCACTCGATCTCCGTGTTTTGCCAAAGATGAATCCAGATAATATTCTGGAGTTCTGTGTTATTTTCCTTACAAAACTGTATAATGGGAAATCAAAGAAAAACGGACTGGTCTGAGACATTTGGAAAACGTCATGCACAATATAACAAATTTATGACACAAATATCGAAAAATGTGACAGGCAGCCCAATTCGGTTACGATTAGTAGGGAACTAAATTTTCGGACTAAGCATAAATAGACAACCCGATGGCGCTGAACAAACTGTCATCTTGTTCAGAGAGCAATAGTTGCAAAGCTGAATATCTTAATTTCTGTACTGCAACAAATGACTGGAATGTTTGCATTTAAAAAAAATTACATTATTTCTCAAATGATATTCCCAGCAGTTAGATGCATATGTAAGTTATTATTTTATGAGAATTTAAAGGAAAAAAATTAGTTATACAATCAAAAGTAACTCTCCTTCGCCCATTTTTTTTTTAAATTTCTTAATCAACTTTTAAATGTGATGGAACACTTTTTGATACATAAACCTTAGCAAAAGGCTTTTCCGACATTATTCTGCATAGTCATCGAATTCTAGCTTCGCATATTTTGTCCTACAGAAAAAATGTCTTTAGAAATACTGTGCACTGAAGTCTCATTTAAATCATAAAGTGGCAGTCTATATTTTCATAAAGAAATTCCTTATAAATTTTGCATTAATGCCAACATTAATGGGAACTTTCTACTCTAAACAATATCAGTAGATGTGCTGAAATTATGATGTCAGTTATTCTTAGTAGAAAAGTACAAAGGAGGTTGAAGTAAGGTTTTTTCACCCTTGAAAATTGTGGAATTGCTTAATTTGCAGGTTCTTGGGACTTTATCTTTCAGGCTTGTGTTCAGTTCCCATAACATCTCGTAAACAATTTACATTGTTCTTTTGTGATAAGCATGTGGGATACTCAGTGGCATTGACCAACTGCGAAATACGTCCTCTTATTTGTCGGTCTGTTTATATTCCCAGGCACAAGTCACAATCAGCCACCGTATTACAACTGAGAGTACCATAATAAATAACCTTTTATTCGAATAGGATATTTTGATAGAATTGTACATTATTGAATGCTTTGATATGAAATGAAACTGCATGAACCTCTTAATATTTGTTGAAGCATCTCCAGACCTTACTCTAACTGTGCAGTCCTGAGACAGCCTCTTAGAAAGAAACTTAATATTTTTTATAAGAAGGCATATTTCCTTAAAACGTATTGATATAGTAACGTGACATAGTAATACACAATTTTAGTAGGAAGCGTTAGCTTATCGGGCTAAGTATCCAAAGTTCTTTGTAAACGTTGTGCATTGCTAAAATATCTTTTACATAGAAGCGTGCTTATCAGGTCTGAAGTATTCATCACAAAATAATCAATCAGAACCAGATGACGTTTTTTTAAACGTTCGAAACCCAAAAAATATATCTTAAATAGCCTCTGCGTACATCGCTTTTCATCATAATAATATATTCCTTGGTCACAGCATACACAGCATTGTTTAAAGCAGCATCCAATTGATAGTACAAATGGAAAACAACATTGAGACGAATCTTGATGTTTTGTAACAGAAAGTAAAGCATAGAAGTATGGAGATGACACAAGAGTTAAAGATTAAGGTTGCCTGTAGAAGACTCATTTCAGATTGATTCTTCTTCAAATCTAATTTTCAGACGGCTAAAATGTTAGTCTGACATGCAAAGAAAGCTGGAAATTGAGTAAAGAACTTTATCACCTTAGCATGTGTATCACCGTGTACGGGGTAGTGGCGGCGTTTCATTCGGAAAATATCTAAGCACGCCAGTCCGCAGAAGTGCTCTCAAACATTGCACGGATGTCGTTGTGTTCAAATAACGACATCCTATCCGTTAACAAGGAGAAGGTTATGGTCCATAAACATACGTGGATGGGTTAGGGGTCGCTTTCATCATCGCAAAATATTTTTCTTGCAAAGCAACTAAATCGTTTTGGAAAATTTTTATGTGAAACCAACGTCCGCTTACAGTGTCGCTTAAAATGCTACTGCTTGAAAAGGGTGCAGCACATGAACTAGGCAAAAACAATTCTTATAGCAGTTTTCCTGCATTTTTGTTCTAATAAGGCTTTTGCATTTAAGCTACATTCCAAAGGTACGAATAAAGTGTACTTTAAACTAATATGCATCTTGTGACTATTATTAAATATCAGAGCATTTTATAAGACGCGTATCTCTATATAAACGTTTAATATTGCACATACAATGACTGATTTTAATTTGTTTTAACAATATTCTGCTCGCGATTCCAGTTTCAAAATATTCAGGATTTTTTTAGAACCATAATAAATCAAGAAAATCTATGCGTCAAGTGCACACTGAAGTAGAGGTTCCAGAGCATTAGTGAAACATGAACGTTTACTATTGATTTCTGGTTTGGCGGATTTCCAAAGTGTCTGAAAACTACTTATACCTTGTTTAACACCATGACTAAGGGAGATTGAGCCTCAGCGTTGGTTTCTTTTGGGGATAAGTGGTACTTTTGCTGCCCCATCGCATTTAGGACTTCTGTCCGGTTTACTAAATGTTGGTCCGATGGTCATTCATGGTCACTGTTTACAAATTATCGCAAAACATTTAGGGCTTCAGGAAGATCACAATAAGGGTCAGTGTAGTTTTGTATTTTAATTCCACGTTCTAACTGGGGAAAAATTCGCTTTAAACTGCCTTGAACTACGTTAATCTCTCCCTTAATAGTAACTTATTGAACAGTTGTTTTGATAGTTTTGGATAGTTTTTTGATAGTTAATTTTTGGATAGTTTGAGTTTCAGTCGATTAGGTGAGTTTGTTAGGTGCATTTTAGTTTCTCTAGCATATAAACAAGACGAAGCATTGCAAAATATTACATATAAGACTGCCTAGGTTTTAATGCGTGGCAGTGTTACCTTTGCTTGCATCAACAAACGTTGACTTTTACATTGCATTTGATGATTAAAACAGTCAAATGAATTTATTTCAGTGAGTTCTGGATTAAAAAAGAGGCCTCAGTGCTAATGAAAGCCACAGTTTCGCCGTCTGTTGCTTAATTGGTTCATGCTTTGTTTGACAAAATATAATTTGGCTATATTGAATGTTCCTTGCGGAGCTTTAAGTCTATAGACTACGGCTTTACTGAAGATAATACATTTTCAATTGGTTTTAAAAGTTTTACTGCCACATGGACGTGGCTGTATTTTTGAAATACCCCGTTATTGCTGATCAATTTACAGCACGTGCGGTACGTTGTTTAATATGCATAAAGCAGTTTGTTATTCCAAGAATAATGTTTTATCTGAAAATTTTGATTTGGGTTTCAAACGTTTAGATGCAAAGCTACAGAGTTAAAATTATTCAATTGTAATAACCTATCAAATAGTCAATGATTGCTTAAATGTTTGCCTTTTACTTCTGGTTTTCCTCTCAAACTTATGTAAGGTTATCGTTCGATAACGTCTGGTCTGATCGATGTCAATGCTGATTTTATCTTCAAGCATAGTGTATAAAATGAGTGAGCTGACAGAGCGAATTTGTCAAATTCACAAAAATGTTTAACCAATCTAAAGGTCTGGTGGCTGCATCCACCAAATTTGCATAAGTTATTAACTACTGTTGTTAACCAAAAAACAACAAAAATCTCAAGATAACCAAGAACTGCCTAGAATCGGGGTTGCGTTAGTACACAATGGGTTTCCTATAACATTACTAAGTACATAAAACAGTGTCCGCTCACATGCGTTTAGAAACTTACAGGTCGAAAAATCTTAATTTAACGATTCCACAGTGTCCCAGTTTGACCAGGGAACGACAATATCAGTGGTGTAATATCCAGTTAAATGCTTCTGTCGTTTGACGATAGAAATCGATAAAGCTTTATTTATATTTATTTATTTTTCTAAGAGGATGCGAAATCCAGCAAAATGTCTGTCGCTTGTTTTTCCTTACGAACATACCAAATGTCGGTTTTTCAGTTCAAATTATAATATGCCTGATAAAAACACAGAAAGTTACTTTCAAGTTCTGAGCTTCACTCATAAATGCAAGTGAGCGTGCTGTATAAATACTGACATAATTATTCGTCGGTTAATGTTTTACGAAATCTGATTCTTCATTAAAGGTATACGAGAATTTGGCTGCACAAAATGTATCTTTCCAGAGGTAAAACATTTTCAATAATCATTAAAAATAAGGCAGTTAGGCGGATGTTCATAATGCATACTCTCTTTTCAGGACACTGTTAGCATGTTCGAACAAGGGATTGCCTGTGGTCGTTATAAGAGCCCTTAAATGAACGTAAACATATCGATTTTTAAATTCAAACTAGATAAGTTGTAACAAAAATACGTTTTTCGAAATATACTATATTTGATAACAAATTCCATCCTGCGGTTTAAAAAGAGGAAAAAAAATTCGTTAAAGTGGGTGGCATTTTTATAAAAACTTTGATGGAAAATTGTTTTGGGTTATAGGAAAAACAAGCTCAGATGTGCAAACAGCATTTGAGAAAGATATCTTTATATGATCTCATTCTTATATAAGGCGGCGTATATTCTGACTTCAATTAAGAACAAATTGATCTGATAAAACAAATTTTATACGCATCTTTATGTTTTAAAGACCATGTTTCCGAAAGGGGATTAAACGGTTTGTTGGATTACACCTTTTTCGACATAATTGCAAAGGTTTTTGTTAATTTCCATCACCATATTTTATATTTAAGTCATTGAATCCTGTTAATCTATGTCTGATATCTGATGTGTGGATTCTGTTTGAGGAACTGCCTGAGAAAATCAGGCCAGAACTGTTACGAATTAATGTTTATTATCGGCAAATTCATTATAAATACTAAAAATGCTACCTTTAAGATTTGTAAACGTGACTTTCTAGACATTTTTTCAGTGCAATTTGAAAACTTTCTCAGTGTCGTAGATTAAAGTGTTTAATAATAACCAGCCGCCGTTTCAAAACATGTGTTAAGCTTTGTTAAGATACAGACCTAGAGGTACCAGAACCAATTACCTTCCGTGCACATAATAATACAGAAAACATTTTTAAAACCTCGAATGGAATATGTAAAATCGCGTAGAGCATTTATGTGGTCCCATTTTGATGCACATTTTAAGCTGAAATATCTGGACCATACGTGCTGTCGCTTCCATTTAGTTATCTTGGAAATACATGTTGGTTATATATTCCAACAGAATTCCTTTTATGGCCTTGTCATAACGCAATGAAGGAGGATGTTAATGAGCATTTAAAGCTTTACTTCATTTCGGACAGAGCTCTCACTAATCTCTTTCAAATTGAAAACACCATTTAACATTAAGAAATTAAAATAAATGACCGCCTTTTTATTCAGATTTTACGGCTTTTTTGTCGACTGGTGCAGGCTTTATTTGGTCAATAAAGTCTTCTAAAACATTGGTTTAATAACTTTAAAAAAATATGCCACATAACAGTTTGTTTTTAAACGATGTTCTGAATAGGTTTTACTGCATTAATTAATTCCGTCAACGTATTTTTAAATTATTTGCTAGTAAGATACAATTAACTGAAGGAAAATGGAGATTAAATGATCTCGAAACATTTAATGTTTCATCACGAATCACTTAACATACATTTATAACTATACTGTCGAAATGGCAGAGTGCAAAAAAACAACGGCCTTTCATTGCAGTATTAAAACCTGCACTCCGCTTAAATTTAAATCCGCTGTTGTTAAATGATTCGCCATCAATTATAATTAGCGATTGATAAATTAAATACAGCATCTGGAATAATTGTTTCAATTTTTCTAAGCAATGGAAAAGCACTTGGTCAAATGTTCGGTTTATAAACAGACTTTGATGGTTTTTCCACAATCTACTCTTCAGGTAACCGGGTTCATGATAATACATAAAAAGCATTTGCAATCAGTGAGATGCAAATTGTTTTCTTCATTCGAGTAAAAGAAGAGACATTGTTGACTACCGGATAAGTTGTCTTATTCTCCTGAGATTTCGCCCTAATTTTTAAAAGCGTCGAGACACATCGCAGCAGTAAATTAAAAGACTACACTTACAGGGGTGGTTAAAAATAAGCCATCATAAATGGCTAGTTTTGAGGACAAAGTATGTCCTTGAGAGATTGATCAATTGACTCAATCGGTTCACATCCTTGTCGCAGGTCCCATTCTCGCAGGCCATTTTCGCCTTGCCTTTATTGCGGACGTGGTTGGTAGGTCTTCAGGAGATAATTCGGATAATTCCTACCTGGTCGGACGTCGAGTTTATCTTTATTTAAGTGCAATCAGAAAAGTTCCATCAGTTTGCAGAATTCGATCAGATGAACCTATGGTCCTTTCTCATAATAATTCACTATACACATCCATTTCACTAAAGCTGGTGCAAGACGTTTTGCCCAATAGTATTGAGGACGTATATACCGGGACTGAGATTCTAATAAATATTACACAATTTATACTGTTGACACCCTATAAAGTTCATATATTTGTATAGTTCTTCAAATTTCCTTTGCAGTCGTTTTATGTTACCTTTTCCAACTTTTTGACATAGTCTTATACACGTTAAATGTTGAACGTTCAGACGGCGCTCATTTCTTTCCCTTTAAATAAACCAAATGCTGCTTAGATGTTGCCACACCAACCTTGATAAATCTTTGAGCACATCAAGGATAAATATGAATAATGTTTACTTTCAATTAGAAGCACGAAACAAGATACTTGTTTTATGATATGCTATGCGCTAATCTATAATTTTGAAACGCAATGAACAGAAGATTATATGTTTTTGCAGAAAATAGTCAATATCTGGCCACGCCGGTGTCTATTTAAAATCTAAGAACGGGGCACTGAAGTAAATAAATATAACGGAAAGCGTTCCAATATAAAGACAATAGTAAGTCCTTTCATATTTGCCAGGAAGTGGATCACTTGTTTTCATGAAAGTCAATGAGCCAGTCAAAATTACAAATTTTCACCTTCATACAATTTCAAAAACAATTGAATACGCAGATATTTGAGAGTAAATAACCATTTTTAATCACTTCTTTAAGAGGATTTTTATTCTGAATGTTTCTTTATAGATTTTGCTGAGATTAATTGTAAACGTTATTTTGGACGTTCATTTTTATTTGCAACAAGTTTTTCATTTTTGGATGGATCTACGAATATGACCTCAAAGGCCGTCTGCAGTAAAAGCGAAGATGCACAATCTCGCCTCTTCAGTCTAAACGCTTAAGCACTATCTTATTTTGAGGGTTTTGTTGAATGACTTAGGACACCGAAAATCATGAAATGTTCACAGTTACGATCTGATAGTTATTCGAATTCAATATCCAAATATACACAGAAAGAAATTTAGCGCAGAAAAAATTATCTTAAGCTATACAAAATGGTATGCTTACGATAAAAGGCGATAATCTTGTTTAAACTTATTAGTCGTAATTATAGCGATTTTTTACTTGTTATACATAGGCCGCTTTTTAAAACAAATCTGGGATTTTTCAACGAAGAAATATTAGTTATATATTTTCCTTTTGGTTTTAAATTTCTATTGAGTTGCTTATAAGTATTTTAAGCCTTTTGACTGGCAGTAGTGCCAGTTAGAATTAGATAATAAATCTTTTGTAAATGTCTGCCCTGTTTGTGAAACGGCCCAAAGTTTAGTTCCCGTGAGAAGCGTTTATGACTGCTTTAAAACTGTTCAACCCAAATTCCCATGTTCAAAACGCCCTTGAAATAATCAACACATACCGTTTAAACAACTTTCTGCGCTTTGTAGCATTGATATAAGTAAAGGTTTCTGAAATCACGCCCTCATTTACCGCAAACGATGGTGAGCTTTCGGTAAGCGCAGCCAAACCTTTGTCGGCTGCATCGGTAGCGCTTTGAACTTGCTTGTGATATATCATCAATGGATATCCATTGGGCGACGCGTTTTGTAAAACATTTTGAACTACGCCAGTTACTTCCAATAGTCTAGAATCCATTAACCTCACAGGAGCCCAAGATTTAAAGCAATAAATAAAATGGTAATTTATATAAACAAACCATCGTATGATTTAAAAACCTTTTGTATGGAAACTTATAAAAGAGTAAACTTTGTAGAAAGCTATAATTTTAGCAAGCAACTATATTTCGCGTTACTCGTTTAAGGTTGTTACTAAGGGCAGGATCGCATAGAGCAAAATAAAACGTAAGATAAACACGAATGCAAAAAATGTGTATTTTTTGACTGTCGCAGCGACATCATGAGGTTTTAATGATCCACTTGTTTATTTAAGTTAGTTTACACACCATCTATCTTTGCTTATGTGTTGTCATGGATTCCTTTGATGAATGCAAGATAAATGCCAACTGAAATGGTATTCGAGACACTTATTAGGATAAAACCCTTTCAAAGCCGTAGGCAGAGGCCGGCCATTGTTTAATTAGGTGACCATAAGCATAATCGGAATGCTCCTAAAGCATTTTATAACCATGAGGATTTCATTTATGATTTTTTAATTTACGCCATCTATCCCATATGTGAAAATCACCACCCCCATTAGATTAACTGCTCAACCAAATGCGATAGCGCTTCAAGACAGCAGATTTTTACAGTAAGTTGATGTCATACTTGCCATATTTTGTTCTCGTGGAAAGTTCATCTCACATGTCAACACAAGGAATAACAACGCGGTTAAATTACCTTTCAATGAGTGCAAAGAAAAATGTAAATTTGTTAAAAAAAAATAGAATATTACCTGGTATTTTCTATATATAAAAGTGGTTTTTTCGTAGTCTATTTTTCCTCTTTTCGAGTAAACGTATTTAAACTATTTCATTATTATCTGCTTATGAATAATATGTTTATCTTTTTAAAGTATTCTACAAGTGAAGGTCTTGTAAGGTTTACTTGTGATTCGCATCCCCTACATAGTTTTACTGTCATGCAGTATCCAATTTTTTTCTAATGATTCACGTGAGAGCACTTTTTTTTGGTGATTTTCAGATCGGTTTACAGTCGAATGTGGACATTACTAGGGCACGGAATGGGAATGTAAATCACCTAATACTGCCTTGTTCGAATTAATGTGCTTTTGAAATGAAAATTTCTGTATGTGACTGTATTCTTGAAAGCTAATGAGGGACATTAGCAAAGTCATTTTGGGCTACCTTAAAACATTGCATATTTTGCTTGTTTTTTTAGTGCGTTAGTTAACATTTTGTTTTTACGCAGCATATATTTTAATTTAAACTCAATTAGCCCTTACAGTCGGCCAATGCTTCAGGCAAATAACCTTTGTAACTCAAGTTTTTGCATTCATGCATTATTATGAACGGTGAACTGTGCTAGATATATTTGCCGAACATTATGTGCGTAGGTCAGGTGAAACAGGATATAACCAAAAATTACTTTTAGAAAACAACAGATTCTTTTCATATTTCATAAATAAAAATTGCTAATGCTTTGCGCTTTTATGGTCTCAAAACTGTAATAATGCCTGCTGTTAATAGTTTATTTTTAGGAAGATAAATTCTAACCATAACTTACGAATGCCCCATGCGCAAGCGCACACATACAAGGAGCCTATTTAGTGTTGAACATATGAGAATATAAAACTTGTGCATAAATTGGAAACGGCATTTGTTTAGTGCCACTACGATATTGAACGCATATATGGCCACAGCGTGGCTATTGTTACCTGTAGAATCAAAGCAAAATAGTAAAAGTTTCATTTAAAATATGACTTATATCAGAGGCGATGTAAGGTCTTTCGTCTTTTGTAAGTTTCAGATACTTAACCTTGTTGCCAAGTGGTTCCGTAGATTTATTGGCATTAAAATTAGCATAATGCTGGCTTCTGTCTGTAAACGTTAAATGTGGTTGCGTTTAAAAGCAGGATTTTCCAATAATTAAAATGCATATTCATGTCCGTTTTATGTTTTGGACAAGAAAAGACCTGAATCGCTATTTATCAAAACGAACTATTAAAAACTATTTCCATGTGTTGGTTAAGTAATATACTGGTATGGACTTTTCGATAGGCCTAAGCTATGAAGTTGGAACCCTTATATATAAGTGATAATATTTAATTTTGCATATTCCAAAGTTTCTTAAAACTACAAAGTTATTTACTCGAAATATCTTGATCGACCGATAGTGGTATGTAAATGATTGTGCAAGCTTATCCCACTTGCATCTTTTTGTTAGTCACTGACCACATCGTGACTTTGGACGTTTAAATAAACAAACATAGGTTAATGATATTAGAGTTTTAGCAGTCGCATTGAGCCCAAAACCAATTTTAAAACGTGCATTGGACTTACCTTGAGCAGTTGTGCAACATGTAATCTAAGCCTACGTCACGAGCCATATTTTACTCAAGGCCATTGATCGCAACTGTAGACAAAGCTGGCATTTTTAAAATTTTGTTTCTTTTATTGTTTTTATGTTAGACCGTGTTTGCATGTCCATCATTATTTTTATTTACCTCATGTTTGTAGCTTTAAAACAGGAATTTACCCATTTGAGATGAATTTTAGCGGTTTCTTCATTTTGTGTTTTTTATTCTTGAAAATATGCATCTTTCCTGTTAATAAAATAGAACTTCCAATTTTTCTTTTGCGATTCATTTTCCCTGGATGTCGTTTATTATTGGCTTGCTGTCTTTACGCATGCCCTTTGTTTGGCTCCCACTCAATAAGCAATTTTTTTAAGATTTGGCGAGGCTTTCCCAGTTAGGCCACGTTGAACAGGTGATCACAACAGAAAGTCAATGAATTATGGTAAAATTGAAAGTGGAATCTGCCTCACTTTTCATAAACATAATTTGAAATAAATTGATTTTCAAGGATATTCCATCTGGATTTTCAACTTCATAAGAAAATTTGTGTAAGCTTCTCTCCTTTGTACTGCCTGCAGCCATAGTCAGCAATAATTAACCTAGATGCATATTTCCCATTTAAAAGTTAACGCAAACTAACTCATTGCTTCATACCCTTTAGTATTCGAACAGAACAATTTATGAATTTTATCCCTATGTTAGCTTGGTTAAGATCTGCTCAAACAAAAAAACAAACAAATGCAAGAAACAGGCCAGAAAATGGGCGAATAATCTGCTGTTTTGTGACCAATTTTGTAGCTTGACTTTCGCAGAAGGATTTAAAATTTAAATGAACCAAATGGCACATCTAAGCTGAAGTTAGGATTGCTGAAGCAGAAAGTCAATATTTCCAATTGTTAACGTAGTACCTCTAACTGAGCAGGAAAAAATACGTTTTGTTGTGAAAATGAATTTAAAATACTTTTTAAGTGACACGATTGTGTGCAAAAGAGCTTTGGTAGAAAGCCTTAAAAAATAATAATTTTAACTACTTCTACGGCACCAAAAACATTCCGTAAAATGATCATGCTTAAGATAGGAATTATAGCTATTCAAGTGAAACAGCTCTGCGCTTAAGCACTTCATCTAAATATTTAACGGAATATTGTTAATTGTATGCAAATCAATGAGCATTTGATTGCCCTTAATAATTTTCTAAAATGGGATACGATGCAATGCTGTTAAAGTTTTACAAATAAAATTTAAAAACGGAGACAATGATGGCCAAATGTATTCGGCTTTAAAAACATTTATCAACTTCTCTTGAAGGTACTTCAGCGGTTTTTGCTTTTGTGATACAAGATTTTGCAAGCTTATATCGTTTTTCAGAATTCTCAGTTAATAATATTTGACAAAAAATAGGTGTCACTAGCTTATGTAGAAAGTAATATAGCACGCCTAGATACGGTTGGTTAGTTTCGGTATACATCGTAATGTGCCTTTACCCACACCCTGGAGGAAGGCAGCTTATGCAACTTCACGTTTATCTGGAAAATGTCAAGATTCAACAAAACAACGGACGTAAAAACTGCAAGCCTAGGTATTCTGACGTCAACACCATTAAAAATATGCCAACGTTCTACACCCACGCACGTGCTGCGCTTATTGGACTCATTAATACGGTCCACCACGCAAAAAGGCCGCAAACTCTCACCAGGCCTTGAAACCACTAGGAACTAGAGGACGTGAATGCATCCGGTTGCGAACATTTTCTTTACCTACCAATTCATCTCGCATGCATTGAATATGAAGGCGGTGATTGCTTCGCTACCAGTAAAGTAAAGCAGACTGCAGGATAATCAATATTGAATGTCTGTCTATATTTATTTTGCAATACAGAACAAATTTCCGATTTTCTGTTACTATTTCGCAAGAGAGACCAAATATTTGTAATTTGCTATACAACCGCCATTCAAGCAAATATTCAGCTGCGCAACCTCCTTACTTTTCAATGCAAAGCTCCCTCGAAATTTGATTGGTATTTCCTTTTGCTAAAATGTGTAGGTAGTCTTATAGTTTTTCACTGCTCAGTCAAACTTAATCGACTTCAACGGAAGGAGGTTAGAAACATAGAAAGCGAAACCGGCAGTTGTGTTGTTACCTGAAAGCTTTTGGTACGAACAATGAAGGTGAAAATAAAAATATCAAACGAAGGATATTTAGAGAGTATTTTGATGTATTTTTCCCGGATTAATGATATTTCAATTTTTAAAAAAACATGTAGTTGTAAAAATTAATTGAGAAAACAGGACGCATTAGGATGAGTACGTCACTGTCATTTAAATTTCAGCATCTCGGCAGATCCGCTCAACTAGTACTTCGAAATGCAAGTGACGCGTTAATGTCCATTTTTAGATACAAATGCCAAATATAAGGAGAGACAACAACCATTGGCTAAATGAGAATTGCAGAATAACGTTACACATGTTGAAACCTCATATTTAAACGGAAACATGTGCTGCTAACGAAAGGTTTCTAAGATCATGCTACATCTTATATTTAACCGAACAAGATGGAATAATTGTTGTGCACATTGCAAATAATTCCATTAAACCACAGAAAAAAATATATTTCGACAAGGATGCCCTGAGTCTTTTTGCAAGCTTGGATTTTGCATAGCCAATATTCAGGATCGAAATAGATTAATAATGGTTAACTGTAAACAGGTGAAATAAAAATTGATTTAATTGTCATATTTGTTATGCATTTTATTATAAACTTTAAGAAAATATGCTCGAGTGGCTTGACAATTATTGCGTTCGCTTTTGCAACTGAACAATCGGACATATGTTTGAATCGTGCGATCTCATTATTTTCATCAGAGATACTACTTTAAAAACAAAAAAAGACTACTTTATATGTTAAGAAGTGTTCACTGGGTGACCAATCATATGAAATCTAAACCTAAATTTGAAAACGGTTTTTAAATATAGGAAAAGATAGCTTGTGTGGGATTCTGATAGTTTTTAATCTGGCGACATATTCCCAAGATATTTGAGAAACCCCAAGCTTCTCATTTTTTAATACACGTCGGCTCAACCGCCCATAACAATCTATCTCACAAAAAAATAAACGCATATTTTGATGCTGTTTTATATCAAATTGCACTGCCTTTATTAATTATAATATGTTAATAAAAATGAAAGCAACACGTGCTTTATTATACTGGTTTGCTAGTAGCTACAAATGGGAATCTTTTGGAATTAAAAACGAGTGGTTAGATTTATTAATACTCGTCCACATGATATGAATTCACCTAAATGAAAAGGTTTTTTAGTTTCGTCAGTTTTATGCTTTCCGCATAAAGAAAATCACTCATTCATTTTTGTCATAAATATGTTTTTATCCGTCATACCTGGTTGCAATGTATATAAATTACTTTGTATACCTCTTCAAGGAGGAATAATTGAAATAGTCAGTGCAGTTAGCATGGAAATCAAACAGGCTAAAAAATCACACGATCGGAAATAAATTTCAGACAAAAACATAATCTTCTCTTTTAAAAAAACAAAATGCATAAGGAGAAAATCAATAAAAATAAATGTTCAATATGTTGTCCTGTGCAGCAGTCCGTCAAATATTCAAAAGAGTACATTTATTTTGGTGGTTTGTTGTAGGTGGCTGTTTAGCTCAAGATGAAGTTTGTTTATATAATTCCCCTTAACTGGAGACAACTTTTTAAAAAGGATCAGAATATGACGCAATTTACGAAAGATGCATTATCACATGCTAGCCGGCACTACCTTATTAAAATAGCTTTAAAAACTAATAAAAAACTCAAAAGGAATGTAAAACCTTAAACAAATATGGAAATTAATGTTTCTTCTTTCAGAAATACAAACGTTTTTTTAAAAAATGTAGCCTATGTCCAAAACGTGATTAATCTCTGTAACTATGACCAATAATAGTATACAGAATTATTACATTTTTTCATAAACATACAATTTTGTGTACATTTAAAGAACTTTCTTTGCCCTAAATTTCTTACTTGGAATATTTTAAAATTGAATTAAAATACGTATTAGATCTTATTTGGAATACCCGTGAACATTTCACGATTATCAGTGTTTTCAATCCGTTGGCCATTAATGTATGTCCTGTCCTATGTTTTCATCAAAACCTTCGATGTAAGATATTTCTTAAAAGTATTTACTGAAGAGGCTAGATTTTGCATCTTCGTTTTACTACAAATGACCATTTAAGTCATATTATTAGATTCATCCAAATACGAAAACTCACTTCACATTATAATGAACGTCCACAACAAATGTTTACAATTTATATGACCAAGACCAATAAATTGAATTAAATGTAGTAAGGCATTTATTTGAAAAGGGCTTGAAGTTGGTAATTCACAGTCAGATGTATGCGTATTTAAATGTTTAAAAAGTTTTATGAATGTAAAAATTTGTAATTTCGACTGATTTTTTGACTTTCCTGAAAGTAAGTTAGCCATTTTCTGTCAAATATGAAATAAAATATTTTTGCCTTTATATTGGAACGCTTTCCGCTATATTCATTTACCTCATTGCCCCGTTCTAAGATTTTAAATACACACCAGCGTCGCTAATTTTATACAATTATTTTGCGAAAACTTATAATCTTCTGTTCATTGCGTTTCTAAATTCTAGATTAGCGCATAATTTATTATAAAAACATGTATATTTTTCGTTCTTCGTATTTAAAATAGCATTTTTCCTATCAATATAAAAGATTTCGATATGTATCTTGTAATCGTAAAAAGTTTTTTTGCGTTTTTTGGCACAAAATTCAGGAATTTTCAAATATTAATTGATTATGCTGAATTATTTTCTCGTATTTAAAAATTTATGCAATTACTCACACTTGACCTCCCCTGATATTAAGTAAATTAAGAGCAAATTTTTCAATTGCAAAAGGGCTATATTTAGAGAGATTTTTACTTATATTAAGGTTCTTTAGTGAAATTCCGAAAAACTATGGACTTTTCGGTAATATTTAATAGCATAGGATATTTCTTGAGTCTGGTAACCTCCGATTCCGCCCAATTTGTTTTGTTATTCCTTAAATATACTTCAGTAACCATGCAGCGTTCTGTAACAAATTAAATTCTGAGCCTCAAATACACTCCACATTCAAAATAAAAAAAGTAAGCACTAAATATTTCAATAAAATTTTCTGAAACATCACTTGAATTAGGTCATTTAATGTATATTGCTGCTGAGCTCATATTTTTCACTCCTTTTGAGCCCCTGTTAATCCCATGAGTTAAGCTAACCTTTCCATTGCACACACCTCAAATTGGATATGATATCCTCAAGAAGCAAATGTTTAGAATCAGTAGTAAAAACTTGTTCGAGCCATTTTAAAATAATTTTCAAAACTGCTTGTTGACATTGAGAAGTCTCATTTGAAGCTCGTGCCACATACGTCTATCATCGTGAATGATATTCAAATTTAATTGGAAGGTCAATATTGTGCGCCTCAACAGAGTTAATTCTCGTTGATATTTCTGAAAGATTAGCCGGGTCTCCATTTGCACAATTTAACCGCTAGAATTGATACGAATTTTGAATGACTGGCCAAACTATTCGGCGGTTGACTAATTAATATTTTTTTTCATTCGCTGCCTCGGACCCTTTGCGAATATTTGTACAACTGGACACCTGCTGGTGATTGGCAACTCCAAATTTGTCGAGGGTGCTTGTAAGTCGTGGGCTCGTCGTGCTCAAATTTCTTAATTTTGGTATAAGTATCATGTTAAAGACCTCTTACTTTTGCCAACTTGAGGTCAAAAGTATGCATAAGCTAATTAAAATAACTTTAATTCAAAAACGCGTAAAAAAAGGAAGATAATATGGATCAACAAAAAAATAGCGAATTTATTCAAGAAAGCTCATATATTATGTTTTACGGAAACTTCCATCATAAAAAACTTCGAGAAATAGAGAATACGACTTAAAAATTAGTAATATGATTCAAGAAAGCCTACTTATAATGCTCGTGATTTAGTAAAGCCAGTGAATGACGGATCTTTGCTCATAAAGAAAATCCATGCCAGGTGTTAAATCGTTTATCAGTCTTTTTTTACTACGGCAGCAATGCAATTGCATTATTCGTCTCAAATTTGGGTTTCCCACTCGAATGCTCATGAAAGGCAAAATCAGATAAAGTATGCAGATGATGCAGTATTTTCCGTGGAAGTTACTCCTGTACCAGTGTATTTATATAAAAGAAGACAGCTAACGAAAACAGTGCAAATAGTTTAATTTGGTGCTGTAAGTGTCTGTTTGCCCAACGCTGACATTTTAAAGTGACCAGACACAACCTCGGAAACCAGTGCAACTGGACCGACATTTTGTGGACCACTCGTGTAGATAAAACAAAGTCTCAGAATTCTTCGGCCGTCTTGTTTCACCCATTACATTTTGGGTTAAACACATGTCGCAGGCAACTGTAGGGCATCAGTTCTTACGGAGAAAGACCAACTGCCAGCATGAACAATGTCTGGTTTTACTAACTGGGACTGATGCAGGTGTAGATAAAACAGTTTTCCCAAAGAAACTGCAAGACTATTTTGAACGTAGAGAACGGAGCAGTTAGTTTCAGTGGGAAGGAACGATGCAAGAGCCAAATCGCGAATCATTCGAAATTATTCGGCCACAAGTTCAAGTGTGATGAAACCAAAGTCTTGCCAGAAGTGACAAACATGTGGTCTGCGAACTGTTCAAGTCATGATTTTCTGGTCTTTAATTAATTAGTGATGAAACCCTTCCTTCCGGCCAGAATGTTGGTACGTGAAGAAGTAAGGATATTGAAGACCTTCTGGATGAACAGAGTTTATCTTTCAAGTGTCGTTGAGTAAATATATGCAACACGCCGCATTGCTGATTACATTCCAGCAATTCAAACGTCATGAAGGGCAAGTAGTATACCACGTTCAGTCATATAAGCTGCTAACAGGAGCTCATACTTTTACAGACGTGCAGATGCAAAATAAGCACACATAAAAATCTGACCATTTAATGAATTATGGCAGAACATTCAACTATCTACTGTGTAAACTGGACCTGCCTATGTGTTAAAGGCATGCAGTAGTACAACATTCACAAACTATAAATCCTACAGCACTAATTAAAGTAGGGCTCCGAAACTTCAGGTTAGAATATTTTTCTAGCCAATCGTAACTCCTTCACAAATGCTCTTAGAGTTCGCCTTTTTGCTTCTTTAGACAAACTGTATGAAGAGAATGCGGATATTGCAATGAAGTTTAAGGTCGTAAGTCAAATATACGTAAAATGCGCCACAATTTTGTCATGAAAGATAGCAACACCCATCCAAAGCACCGTTATCTGGTTCACAGCATACCCCTAATTTTCAAAAATCTCCCAGGATTGCAATGCATCTATTTTCTCATTTTTAAATCCTTGATGTGCCCAGAAGGTGATGAGAAATGAAAAACTGACGACCATATTACTTAGCTGCTTGGGGAGGACGCAGAAACTTGACTAGTTTAAATATCACTTTTAAAGCGGCCTGTAAGTGTCAAAAACATGGAGAAAACAAACAGAAGGCCCTTCTGGACATACCAATTTCAGTGCCTTGTTAATCTGCTTTCTCCTGAAAAGTTTTAAGGATTTCGTATAAAAATGTAAAAATGTGCGTTTCGAATGGCCCGAAATATAACTTTGAATGAGGGTTTATTTCTTTTCGAGCGCCTCCATGGTGAGTTGAATTTTATGCAGGTGGAAGTTTATAGCATATTGTAAGTGTTAACGTGCGCAACAGTATGCTCAAAAAAAGAAAACATAATTATTTATTTCCAGTGTAACTGAATAGAAAGTGAACAAAGAATTCCCTTTATGCGTGCTCCTTAATTATCGTCATGCCTCTTTTGACAACAGATGCCATTCAGGTTTTCAATATCCAACTAAAAAATGATTCCGTAAACACGCTGTCTTTTGAAAACTGCACATACAAACACAAAATTCAATCTGACAGAAGTGTAAGTTATACACTGGTGGACTGCTGTCTATTCGTTAATAACTATTGGGCTCACATTTAGACGCACAAATTACCGGTTCTGTAAAATCAAACGATATCTCTTGATCTTATGACCATATTTTGATAAACGGTTGCTGAGACTTTTGAATCATATTTCATTAATCAAATTATTTTACTGTTCTCTTAAGGCAATTAATTATTTCATTGAAACTTTCGCAAAGGATAATAAACACATTCGTCCTCGTGTTTAATGGCTTACTATGGCAGCAGAGTCTGTCACCCAATGTCAATTGACCGCAGTTAATATATGTGTGTGTGTGTCTGTTTGGGTGTGTTTGTACGTGATAAGTGGTTGAAGTCAATTTAAAAACGCCTAAAAGCGGGTTTAAACGTTCCCTTAGCGTACTGTCCCACGCTTGTGTTACACCACTTTGTTCGCACAGGGCGCTATTATTTTCAATAAACTTTGAATGGAAGAAGGTAACACGAAGGCATTTTTTCTCCCATAAATTGCATGTTAAATTAACGTACCATTGTAGTGAATCAATGCGTATGTTGTGATTATGCCTTTAACAGGGTAAGCTCTTGCAGTATTATGGTAATTTGCCGGCCATCATGCAAATAACTAATGATAATTTGCCACAAACGAATTATATTTTGGGTCTTATGACTCTTTTAAGTTTTGGAGAAATGAAATTTATATTTTGGCAATATAACCAAAGAAAAGATCTCATATGATTTTTTGCAGTCTAAAAAAATCCCTTTTAACTGCATATCACGATTCTTTACAACAAAGTGAAAAGGTATGTCTGAATAACTTTCATCATCATACTGCCCAAGCACAGTTTAAGTTTGTAGATCAACAATTTCGTTGTTAAACAGACAGGTAGCTATTTTTATTACAAAAACCATCACTGGTGATATAATGTGTCGGATGAATTCGCAACTTGCATTTTTTACGCCACTAGCAGATCACAGCGTACTGTACATGCTTACATGATAATATTTTCTACCTGTATTGCACATTAATTAAACTGTACAAGGCAATTCCTATAAATAACTGACTTAAAATCCTGCAGACTAAAATTGGCTCACTTTAAATTACGTTTGTGATTAAACGTTTCATCTTTAATTTCCACCTTATGAATAGCAATTCATATGCTAATTTTCAGCAACAACAGGATGCTGCTTAACATTTAAAAATTAAATATGAAAATAGTTTTCAAAAACGATAACGAGAACTTATAAATTAAAGGGTTAAAATGCAAGTATATGAAACGAAAGTGGAAAAGAAGGCGATTTGAGCAAACCTGTCTTAAAGTTATATCATTTTTAATGTTTTTATTAAAATTGTTTGTTCTGGTAAACAAAATCCTTTTTAATAATTTTTGATTTGTTGAGGCATGACAGGTATGAATGTCTGGTGTGGTGAATGCCGATCACATTGCAGTTTTTATTCGTGGGATATGAAAAATTGACAAAATAATCCTGAAAACCTCAGGGTTTTGATGGAATTGGAGCCTTAGAGAGCTTGTGCAAAGTTTGAGAACAACCTACGCTATAACAACCTAAGCTCTGAGGCCGAAGCCGAAAGTCGTGAAATTAATCAAAAAATGATTATCTTACCCTCCAATTCTACGAAAACGTGTTGAATTCTCCAACTGTGATACAGATAGTTGACTAAAAATGGAGGTTGTCCATCTAGACTTATACTACTAGGCTTGCCTTATTGATATGTAGTGTTAATCGTTTATTTTTTAAGTAGAATATGAAATCAGTAATAATATTTTGCGCCTTTTGCGTGTGCGAACTGTGTGTTTTTTTAAATCAGTGCTCGTTAGCAGGGCGGCATTTTCCATCAGGTGTTTTTTGCGCTTTTTCTCAGATTACGCACGGAGACTGCAAAACGTTTCAGGACCAATTAAATTTTTCTTGACGATGTTAGCTTTAAAGAGTTTGTGTGAACCATAACCGTCTCCACCCCAGCTAAAATTCTTTTTTGATTGAATATTAAATCTGCCCAATTGTCATTTTATTTTCATCTTCACTTATATTGACCTCCTCTACAAGTCCAAGGCTTATGTTAGAAAACCTTTTGTTACAGTGAACGAGCATTCAACAGTTTCCTTTTGTTACTGTTTTAAATCCCGGTTTGGGAAACCTTCACTTAAAACTTTGCTAATTGTGCGCTGTTATGCGGCTTTAATAAATATGCCCTCAGATTCGTTCAGGAATTTGACATTATTTCTATGCACATACACTAAAAGAAAGGTCGTTGATGGATCTCTCATGAATGACTATGCACATTTAATCAGCCGCTATTTTAAGTGTTCCAAAACGATTGTATACATTGTTTTGCTAACATTTAAGTTAAACTAAATGCTGTTTTGTAAAACTTACAATAATAGACAGTCCTACGAATTTTTATGCCTTTTAAATGCAACGCACGCATGCAAAAATACAACGTATAAATATTCCGTGCTGTTCGCGCCTCTTTTATATATTCGCAGTCAGGATATAACTCCTTATATTAAGACATATACTTAAGCATAGCTATGTAAGTCTTGCAGCTAATTATATGTAATTCAACGCTAGTTAACTTTTGTGCTTTGATCCAGCCATTTTCCAAGGTGCCTTGTTTCCTTTTGAGACACACATTTAAGAATATATACTTTTGAGTACAGTAGGCTTTTTCGTGCTTTACCGGCATAAATCCACTAAGAAGTGGCTAGGTACGCAAGCTTACTCTTTTCGTTAACATTTGCCTTCAAACATTTATTTTTCGCCTTAGATAAATATTTACTTCAAAGAAGAAGGTTACTTCATTTTGGCTTCTATTATTGAGTGTTTTTGTTCAAATGGCGTTAACTGGAGTCAAGATAATAGGTTTTTTTAACAAATACATGGGGGATTAAATTTATGCTTACTTTCAAGAGCAATTGCTGATTTTAACTAAAATCTTAAAGCCCCGATTAGGTTCTAGATCTTTCCAAGTAATTATTAAGGACTAACAGAAACATTAACGTTCCCAAAACTCTGTAGTTTTCTAAAGCATGCATGTCTATCAATATTTTTTTAAATTTTCTAGTTGGAAATCAGGCTTCTGCTGTCAGTTTACTTGTGCAAATGGTACACGTTAATGCAAAGCGAACTCAAAGTTAGGTTAGTAGAACGCGAGTAAGAGAATGCTGATCCTTATTGAATACTTTTAGTTTGTTTCTTTCGGTAATCAGATCAAATTAGACAGGCTTTTTTTGAAATATTATTTCTGTTTATAATGTTTTGTATTTTGGATATTTTGGCAGTTGGAATATACATTATTCTTCATTAAAACTTAAAAATAAACCTACATTAATTTTGCCAACTACTCTAAGACATAAAGCATTTTTACTGTAAGATAGACAGAGAGGAATGCGCTTTATCTAAAAGGTATCATTCAAACATTTCAGCAGAAACAGTTTCTCCATTCACTGAGACCATTAGATAAAGAATTAGAATTAAAAAAATTAAAACTTGCATCTAATAGGTAGAAAATTCCAGCATCTTTTTGTATATGTCTGTTTCTTTTCTTCTTGATTTAAAAAGACAGTTGATCGTTCCTTATCAGAGGGAATATTATAATTTGGAGAGAGAAAGGGAGGAATACGCTTTATTTTTAACAGATTATTCACAATTTTCAGCAAAAAACAGTGACTCCATTCACTGAGACCATAAGATAAATTAACAGAATCGAAAGGTTACAACTTGAAATCAAATAAGGAGACGAATTTCAATCTCAGTTTCTGAATTTCCGTCTCTTTACACGTAAGATGGAATGCTAGAAACTGAAGTACAGAACGCTGGGATGCCGATGTACGGCAAAAAATATGTCGGAAGCCGCGGCGCATGGGACGGCAAGACTTCGCGGCAAATAGGTCAGAGCAGAGGGGATGGACAACAGTGTCAAGAATTCGATCAGCGAATTGTTTGCCCGTTGTAAGGTGTCGTTCCATTAAATTTTATCGTCTAAAAAAATATAAGATACATCGGCAAAAGAAGAGAGAATTTGGAGGATACGTTCTAAAATCAGCAAATCCTTTTCAATCAATGCTAAAAATTACAGGTGCACAATAGAGAATGAGGGGGAGAATACAAGCATATATAAATCGCCAGATTAGGAATTGAGGTGTGTGGTAGGAACGTAAATGGTGCATATACTACAGAATTTTACAAATTTTAGTAAACAGAGCATAAATAGAAAGGAAGAATGAAAGATTATAAGTCAATGTGAGGCCACGGTACTCGAAGCAGGATAACTCGTTGGGGAAGACATCCAGTGATTTAGAACTATAAGAGCGCTGCGTGGAAAACAGGGGCTCTATTCACTGAGACCATAAAATAAATTAACAGAATCAAAAGGTTACAACTTGACATCTAAAGAGGAGACAATTCCAATCTGAGTTACCGGAAATAGAATGCTTAAAACGGTAGTACAGAACGCTACGATGCCGATGTACGGCAAAAGATATGTGGGCATCCTCGGCGCATGGGCCGGGAAGACTTCGCGGCAATCAGCTCAGAGTAGAGAGGATGGACAACAGCGTCAAGAATTCTATGATTGGATTGTTTGACAGTTGTGAGGTGTCGTTCGATAACGTTATCCACTTAAACAATATAAGAAACATCGGCAGAAGAAAAAAGCATTCTTTGGATTCATTTTGGAATCATTAAATTATTTTTAAGCAAAGCTTGAAAAATAACATCAAACCAATAGAGCATGAGACGAAAAATACAAGTGTCTATAAATCAAGAGATAAGGGATTGAGGTATTTGGTAGCTATCTAAACGGCAAATATAATAAAAACATTTACGAATTTAAGTAAACAGTGTATCTTCAAGAAGGGCGAATGGAAATTTGGATGTCAGAATGACGCCAAGGTACCGGAAGGACATCCGGCAAATCATGCCAAGTAGAAGGCCGCAGTCAAAAAGCACACTGAACACATTTTTGATTGTTCAGAAGAAGATCCTTGTCTGACAACCATGCAAAGACATAGTCAAGACCACCATTCAAAGACAGGAGATGCGTCTGATCTTTCAGAGGACGGTAACCAACCATATCATCTGCATATTTTTTTATATAGAGAGTAATTTGGCGATCGCGAAGCATAAGTGTAGACGGATAAGAAGTGAGGGGATAAAATGGCACCCTGAAGAACTCTGCAGTTGTTAGGAAGGACCGCTGATTTCTGCCTGCCGGATTGTACGAATTAAGTGTAGGAAGTAAACTAGTTTTCGAGCCAAGCAATTGCACAATCGTCACTTCCACAGGAGGATGTTTTTTCAAGAAGGAGATGGTGCAAGATTGTATTGAAGGCAGAGGAGTAGTCAGGAAATGCGTACGCACGGTTGCCTTTATCTAAACCTCTGAGTGCAGCATTGACCAGAGGAGCAACTTCATTTAGAGTACTGCGTCCGGCCTTATATGCACATTGTAGGGGATTGGAAAAAGTGGAGTAGAATAGTTTAATTGTATCTAAGTTGACTCGTTCAGTTCGCTATAGTAATGTGGAATAGCACAAAATTGGCCGAAAAGACTAAGAACCAACATTGGTGGATTCTTTTGGGAAAGGCGTAATCTTCACTGTACGCCAACCGTCAGGATTCTTAAACTCCATGAAGGACATAATGATAAGGTTTGTTAACACAGGAGCTATGTGTGTGCAACAAGACTTTAGGATAAATTGGGAGACAGCATCTGGCCCAGCATCTGTTAAACCACATACTCTTCTAGGTAATTTACAATTGTAGCAACTGGAAAAGGAGAGAAAACAATTGGCAGTATTGAAGTGTTGTTAAGGTAAGGATTCCTGCCATTGGGAGCATGGATACATTGTTCATTTTGAGGATCGAAGTCAGCATCGACATGTGCCAGTTTGAGGAATTGGCCAGTTAGACGCTTAAAATGCCACCAGAGTTCAGCGGAAGAGACGGGAAACGAAAATGTCGAAGTAGAGGTAAAAAGCTGTCTAACAAACAGTTCATTAATTTTGGAAATCTCCTTTATTATTTGGACTTTAACATTATTCAGACTGCCACGTTGGCCCAGTTTGTAGATTAGTTTTTTTTATCGTCTTAAGGATTTAATATATGGAGAAGAAACACTGTCTGTTCTAACTATAACAGTATTGAGAGGATAGCAGATATTAAAATGTCATTTAAAAATGTTTTAAGGTATCTCTGGCAGTAGTCGATATTGAATTGTCTGAGAAAAGCGGGAACGGTGTGAGATATTAAATCTTAAGCAGGTGATTGTTTGGTTAGGATGTACTGCGATCCACGTGTAGAAGTGGAATAAATTTGGGGTAGACGTACTAACACAGAATGATCAGAACCCCAAAATGAGGCTCTATTTTTAACAAGAAAAACCGGGCTTGATTGGTCAAAACGTGAGCTAGAGGGCCATCTACGCAAGTATTGAAGGAAACAAGGTCTAAAAAGGGCATAGGTTCACATGGTTAACGTCCCCACATTATAGCATTATGTGTTCGCAAGACAATAAAGCGAGATTTTGTTAAAGGAATTCAAACAATCGGGTTAAGGCACTTTCATATGTAGCGCAAAAAACAGAAATGATAACAAATATAATAGATTTAAACTTATTTTAACCACGCCGTTTGAATATTTGTTTCGCACAGTACAACGTCACCATATATAAACACAAGAAAAAGGTTTATTTGGGTTTTTCGAATAAATTAAAGTACATTTCCATCTTCCACTCTCTACACTTTATATGTTGATTTATAATGGTGTACGTTTTCACATTTAAATACGTGTTCTCGTTGCAGTTAAATCAGCATGTCTGAAATATTTAGAAATTATGCAACAAGCTTAACAATAATATAACGACAGGTACGCAATCCTTCGTAGTTTAAAATGCAGGTAAGAATTTTCCTTCAACATTTCATGTAAAAAAGTGAGATGAGAGAGGTATCATGATAAACATACTTTTATTTTATTTAAAATAGCTCCAAACAAAGATAACGTCTTCCAAACCAAAGTGCACTTACGTTTTTTATAGATTTGCGAACGAATAATCTTCACAGCTAGGGTTTGCTGTCTGACAATAATGTTTTAATGATAATAAAACTGAAAAAATAATAGCAGCGTACCAATAACTAAGAAATAGTTATGTCAGCAAAATTTACAGACAGAGGAAAATATTTCATTGATAAGTAATATCCATTGGTGTTCAACCTTATATTATCGAATAATGGGATTTTGACTGAAAGAATGTTCAGGTTAAGGTCAAGTTTTAAGTCGTAAAATATTTGTTGACAAATATATTTACGACTAGATTGTTGATTTCCGTTTTCCAGTGGTTTTTTGTTAGCTGATTTTAGGCTTAAATTTAATTATCGTTATCGACAAATGTTCTTTAAAGTCAGATCTGCCCTAATGCAGGCATGCGAGAATGAATGAGTCCACACATTTGTCTATTTTCACACAGACAATATAAGGAAGCATGGACTTCTTTAGTTTTCATGTCAACGTACGCCAAATACCATTCAAAGCAAGTGAATTAAATGGAGCAACAAAAACGTTCGTTTGATCAGTTAATATACCATGTATGTGAACGTCATGATGCGCATTAAGCTAAATTTCCTGTGAGTCCGCTACACGTTCAATGGATCAAACAGTACAGATTGGATAAATAAATAGTTGGCAACTTTTGCAGAAATCTTCCATTGAAAGCCAGTGGTTGAGTAAAAACCAAGAGGGAACTACAGGTGCTTTTGTAAGTTTTGGACACATTTTCCGGTGCAGAGAGGAAACATTCGGTGACCGTATGTTGGGCAGGTACCCAACTTTCTATGCTTTAACTCATAGCTCTATAAACAGGCTTCTATTGCAAGCCAATAAAGAGTCCACTTTGGATATGATCAGCCCTTTTTACAATCAGTAACTGGTGCCTTTGAAGCCTTTGAAGTTCACCGGTTAACGCTATTCCTTATATTTTGTGGCTATTTATACCCTTATCGGAGGAGGATAAACAGTTAAAGCGTTTGTTTGATTGGCAGTTTATGTGACTTTCAAGCTCAGGGTAAATTATGCATGACCATCGTCAAAACCTCTTTAGTATTTACTGTAGTTTTGGCGTAAGAAAGGGTACGGTTAATTAGGCAAGTAAAATCACTGCTCTTACTCGCTTTCCATCCACTTGACAGGTGCCTTTTCAACAGAACACATTGCTAGAACCTGAAAATTGCTTGTATTATCTATGTATAATTTGCAATGTGGTTTTTAAATATCATGAACATGCATTTATTGGCGCAATGTTTTTGCCGAGAACACGCTGTTCAGTATGGAGAATGTGGAATGGTTTATCGAATACCAGTTCGTGCATTTAGAATTTTTTCCTTAATTAAAAACAAATTTTAACATACCGGAAATTAATACCTTAAGGAGAAACCGTAATAAATTAGATCACATAGGTCCTCCTTAGTGGGCCGCATATTTATGCGCGTTCTTAAGTTCCTGAAAAACAAGACTTTTGACTCGCTATTATCAAGTGAATTGGTTTTGAAAAAAATGCTTTCCCTTTTTCTAATCCAGCGGATTCTTGCAACAGTAGAGGAAGCAGCATAAATTAGTTAACCAACCCGGCCTCTCGCATGCAGAACACGTGCATACAAACCCATCGACTGGCTGACTTAAAACTGCACATCGTTCTTTGCTAGCTACATTCATACTTGAGCACTTCTTATAATCAAACGCCCTCATCTATGCATCTATTTTCATCGGTGCTTTTGCGACTTTTGCTGTCCCACTTTGACGTTTATTTCCGAGCTGACCTGATGGTACATAACTAAAAAGACAAATAGCTTTTATGAATAGATTACAAGAGTATTGTTAGAGAATATAGAGGAAATTAATATTACCTGCAGTCCATAGATTTTCGATATGGATAAAGCCTCGTTTCCTTTATCTGTATTTTTTATATGGGATTACAGCAAATTTTAGATCAAATTTGGAATACCCGCGAATATTTCATTATTTTTTTGTGTTATCAACAAAATTGCCATACTTTAAAATACTGTTTCGTGTTTCCAAATCCATTAACATAGAACATTTTGAATAGCATTTTCCAAAGCACGGAGATTTAAAATATTCTTTTTAATGAAGAACATGAAAACGCACTCTTATGAAAATACATTTTGGCAAAAAACATCTGCTATTTATCTGCTTAAGATTAATTTAAAAACGTTTCGTTTTGAGTACCTCTTTTAAAAAACTCTTTAATTAGATACTTTGTTGATCAATATCTTCATATTCAACCTTTTTTGATGAGTACTTCTAGGCAAAAAATGTGTCAGTTTGAACTGGTTTTGCCTGTTGCTAGTTTTCTGCGAATTAAAGGACTCTTTAAAGGACTCCTAACATTTAAGCGGTGTTTTAATTTGTGTTTAATTTTAGGCCCCGTTTGCTTTTCAGAACTACGCATTGGAGATAAATATATTATATAAAAGTATCCTACTGCATTCTTCAAATTTATCCTCGCTTCTTTGGCGTTCTATTTCAAGTTACAATAAAATATATTTGTTTACGGTTCTCATTCTTGGTATCTTTAAGCAAAATACAAATACACAAGTTTATTTTTAGGTTTTGTAGGAAACAAGCGTCATAAAATTACAAAATTATAGTTCTGTCATGAATGCTGTTTTATTTAGACTCTAAAATCTGGTAAACGAATCAAGGTAACCAGAGCAAAGGTAGCTAAACTATTTACTCAATGTCAACCACTTTTTGCGTGATTTAAGTCATCAACTGCATATAGTGTAACTAAACGCAGGAGTAGTATTCAAGCATGCATACAGTTCCAGACCAGTGCTGGCTACTGTTGATTTCGACCAAGTCTACATTAGCAGCAATAGTATGGTCACGGGATTTGTTGCAAGCTTAGTCAACGATAAACTGCATGTTGACGGTAGCCAGGCATATGGGAAGAAATTTTCATTCGTCAGACCTAAAAATGATTCTTTTTATGCCTTTTAGTTTTATAAACAAGGCAGGCGCAGCAAAAACCTTAGATTGCTTCCATGAATTGGGCTCTTTATATGTACAATGACATAATTAATGCTTCTTAAATAGGAGACGGGGATTTATAAATTTGTGTGCCTGGTAAAGATCTTTGATAGGGGTCAACAGGCCCTTTGGATGAGTTTTAACTACTGTTTCTTATCCTTATAAGCGGAAAAACAGGATCTGGAGAGGCAGATGCAGCTATCAATTGGCCACGCTTTTAGCTGTTTCTGACATTTCTTTCTTCTGTAAAATCGGAATGTTCAAAGCGAAAGGTTTGTTTGTTTTTAAACAATTGTGTCTCCTTCTTATGGTGGTGTTCCCTGTCAAATTCATTTTGAACGAACCTCTGCTGCTATCGTGAGATTTGATTTTTAAATGGATCTATGCAATATCTCAGTTTTCATGTGCGGAAAAACCATCTCACGAGTACTCAAAGCGCAGAAACCAACTGCATATGATGGCTTAAACAAGCTGATGCAAGGTATTTTGATGTTATCTTTTGCATGCATGTGCTTTTCGCAATTTTCTAACGCATATGAAAAACTAAAACACAAGTTGTGATAGCATAAAAAAGGATAAATGAAACTTCTTTAGCAATTTTACTGTCACGTTCTGCGAATATTCTCACCTCAAACTTGAAAAGTCCAGGAGGCAATTACATCTTTTCAGTACTTCATCATCAGGCCTATACAGTTACGAATAAAGGGAACATATGGAAGATGGACACGATTTATAAATGTTTAATGGTGAATAATCATCGTTCTCACGCCCCCGCATGACGAGATCGGCATGTGGAGGTCCTTGGGATTGGGCAGGGGGGATAAGGGTAGGCTCTGAAGGATGTTTTTAGGTGGAGAACGTGGAGTGATCACCACTGTCACGTACACGCACTGAGCAGCTGTCTTCCGGGTCTGTGGACAACGTTGGATCACCGACTGAAGTCAGGGTTGGTCATGGAAGAGAGAGAGTCTGTATTAGCGTCTTCTGTCAGCACAGCACTGGCGTTGCTAGCCTTAAAGCCACAGCATTTGCTGTTGCCACCACCCGTTGGCGTAGGCCATTTGCGAAATTGGTTGGTATCCGGATCAACACATTGTACATTTAATGCACTTCCGACTACTGTCTGTGGAATCAACTTCGAACATTCATAAACACAATCTTGAGCAGTCTGGACAAATTTGCAAGATTGTGCTGCTAGTCCTGTCTGGACACGTTCAAGTCGTGAGCCTAGCGTTTTGTTTGCACGACACGGGTGCAAGACTAGATTACTTGTGCCCAGCTCTTGAGCATCAGGCTGACTACAGTATCATTGGCTTGTGCGTTAACCCGCGCCTTTTCAACTTTGAAACTAACCTCACTTTAATTCGTGGGGTATGGCATCAATACAGTTTATCCTTTCGATTGATTAAAATCCGCTACCTAAAAGGTTATCAATTGGATACATACATAGAAACTTGCAATTTCAGCATGGTATTGTCTGGACAACTCCTGATTTTTCAGTTGATCTAAGCGAATGCCTGAGCCACTGTGTTGCGTATTTGATTGGCTGGGTTTGTCACTTTAATCTTTGCTTATTACCTATCTTTACACATGGAATTACGAGCCCGAATCTCGTTCTATCATCGCTCGAAAGGTTTATGATTGGTGGGTCCAAGACAGTTGCGTATGAAGGACTTCAGAAAAAGGTTATTTTACTAGAGAATGCAGGTAAACCACTTCCCTTCTTCCTTTGACCTCTCCAGTTCAGTAAGTGTAAAGTCACCGGGAGCAGCTTTTGGCGTATTGGTCTTTTTTATCATCAGGACGATAGAGCTAAAATTGGAGAATGGCGATACTGTTCGCTGTCTCGCGGTTTGCTTCGATGCTTATTTTCCAACTTGTTATAATTGTAACATGTAAAAAAGGAGGGATAGCTCATCTTTTATATTCTTCTTTCATGGTCAGTTAGATGTTGGTAATGATTGGCACAACACATTTGCAGGCCTGTACGTCACCTCTTTCAAACACGTCAGACTTTGCTTTGAATCATTCGGCTCGGAAAGTACGAGCTAAACATTGATTAGTTCGATACTTTGCAAGACTACCTTAACAATCCACGTTGGTGTGTATCCATCGTTTTCTCCTTCTGCTGCTCATAAAAATGAGCATATAAGTCGAAGCTTGTCAATGCGCACGCTTTCAGGAATCCCAGGTACCAGCAGAATGAATTAAAGGGCTATCATGAAGTAAACAGGCAGGTATGAATGAAACTGCGTCTCCTATTTGTGACGTAAGGTTCAACGGCTGCCCGAATGTTTTTCAGAATTTGTATCAACTCGCGTTGACCTTTCATTTGCGTAAGTAGAGCAGGCGAAATATTTCAGGTTCCCGTGGAGATCGGCTCTCCTCTTTTATCTCGCATCCTCATCATGGCATTTGGTTTATTGTTGTTCCATTCAGAAACTAACGACTTTGTTGCATGCGAACACGCACTCATCGTATCAAATACTGCCGTCGACAATTAGGGCATGAATTACTATATTTGGTGTGCATGCATTTACCTGGATAAAAGTTGCATTTTATTACTATTTTAATCTATGTTATCCGCTAGAGAAATTGGCTCTTTCTTCCAATACCACCTCCCATAGTGACTTCTGAATGCGAAAAAATGATTTATTTTTTCGCCGCTCAATTTTCTTGCTCCTCGCTACTCATGAGAGTCATTGGCGTGTCTTTCAGTACCTTAACTGTTCTGTGGGGCCTCCTTAAGGCGGTGAAAAAATGCTGGTGTACGTTTTTTGGTAGTAATCATCAAACTCTGGGCGGTTCCCAATGAACCTTATTGAAACTTTCAGTGATACTCGCCGCTATCAAACTACGTGATGACAGAAGTTAGCGAAAGATCAAAACTGTCAAGCTTTTTTCTTACTGCATTTAATACTTAAAACGATATTTCATGAGCAAGTTCACGAACGGAATTACCTCTTGCCTCCCTCATGTACCTAGTTATAACATAATACTAACCTGAAGACTATCACTATGACTTCTTAAGTGTTCCTAATAGGAACTTGCTACAGGATGGCCTGTTCTTTTTAATTTATACAGAACCAGTAAATATAATTTTAATAATCAAATAATCCTTTTTTGATGCAGTTTATCCGACATTTCAACCGTTTTAGTCCAATGATGTCCATCGGAGGCTACATACCATGGTGGTGCATGGACGATGCAGTGTATCCAAAGACTTATGTATACTACCTTCAACAGCTGACATGTAAAGTGGCGTTTCATTCGTATTTTCACTGAACTGTTTTAAGCATTAGACGGGTTTTTGAAAGATTATGCGTTTTTTTCAGCAGTAATGACTACATCCAACCTGGTGATGTCTTGCCAAACAGGCGCTCTGGATGAGGTGTTTTGATAAAATACTCTCCGAAGTTCCAAAAGCTCACAGATCTGGGCTTTTTCGTGGGGTTACTCACCAACTAGAACTTAGTCATATCGTTAAACTGCACGCGAAACGGGAAGAGCACGGATAGGAATACGCTAGAATGGTAAATGGGTGTCTACTGAGCAGGAAACGCTATAAAATCATCCCGATCTACCTTGGGCTCAGGCTTGAGCCCCGCGGGCGACCGCACTGCAGGTTATAGCACGGGTGTGGTAGCACCCTGGAGTGGTCTTTTCTGGATTCTCAGCTGTCATTACTAATTCAAAATCAACAGAGGTGTTGCGACCAGAAGTTTCGGCGTTGGGTCGTTAAACACCTTGTTACGGGTTCGAGCTTCACCCAACCAAAGGTCATGCAAACTGCAAAAGGCTAAACTCGGGCTTGCTAATACCAGCTTCTTCGTCAGCAATTGTCATTCCTCGTCCTTAAAGATAGCACTTTACTTTAGAGCATCATTGTTCAAAAACTGGCTTAAAAATCTGATGCAAAAATGGTTCGTAAACTTTTGTCATGCAATGTCCTGTTTCATCACACCCCTCAAACAACACATAGTGCTGAAATTAACGAAACGGGAGAGGCAGTGAACTAGGTTTTTACTTTATAATTGAATAAAAGCTTATGCTTTAGGAAGTCAAACAGCCTAAAAGTATGTCTGTTTATCTTCATTAAATAATTGCAATAAAACGTGTATAAATACAGCTTACGCTATTCAGTGCCCTAATCGGTGTGCCTTAAAAGACAAGGTTCTGGCTTTTGAACCGTCCTCAGTTAAATGCATCCGACCGCCTGTCTGCAAACCTTGGTATTTGAATCAGGTCACTGAACATTCATTTATCCCATGCTCAACCATTTAGGTAATAGTATGTTGTCCCTGTTTTTTTAAACCCAAACATCGCTATGGCTAGCAGATGACACTGTGATAGTCAGAGGTAGTCACTTTGTCACCCCTACTGTGTCGTTACCAGTCGCTTTACGATTGTGTGTGGGAGCTCTGGATTGAAATGCAAGACGCAAAGAGACAAGCATGTCCCATAACCAGTTGGATGAACAACGTGACCTCATTGTTCACATCTATGCCATTGAACCTGTCGTGCGGTATTCTACGCAAACAAGAGAACCTCTAAATATTTTCATTGGCAACAATTCTTAACATTCGGTCGCCGAACCTTTTGTATCTTCAATGTCAAAAAATACAAACAGATCAAAGGAACGGCAATGAGTTTCCCAATAATCAACCTATTTGCAAAATCATTCTAAAACATTTGGTAAATTTCGCTTTTAAGCGTGATAAACCCGCGTTTAGGTGCAGATACGTAGGGGGAAAATTTGTTTCGAATCAAGAGAAGTAAGCTAGCCGGTTTCCAGACATTCAATGTATAAGAGAAGTAGGTCGAACAGTGATGAACTTAACACCAAGGGTAAAAGAAGGACGACTAACACCATTCAAGCCCCCAGCTGTCATATCAACCGCCCGAGAGCGTAGAATTGATGGCGTTTTAGCGCACGCTGCCTCTGCCACCTCCAAATCAGAAGAGTGAATGCGAGAACTGCATTATTGGAAGCAATAAGTCAGGAAAAGCTAGCCAAAAAGTTCAGCATCTAGTAGCTCATTTCAAAGATTGTATAACTCTAAGCCAGCAACTTGTTTGCCTTAGGTATGCAAGCTATGCTTAGATTTGCATCTCTTTCGTCGATTAGCTTTATATCGATGTAAATGCATAAGATTGCGTTTCAGGGAGAATTTACTTGTTAGGAATTACTTTGTGTTCAAGGCTATGGTCAAGATCTGGGTAAGACATTCACGTTGATCCTACGGACACAAGGTTAGGGCCTAGGACTAATGGTAAGCTTGAGGGCCAGAGGTTATGTGATAGGCTCAGAAAGCATAAGGCTAGGTTTCAGGAACCAAAAAAACCTAATGCGATACACTCCATCCAACTTCTCACTGGGAGTAAAGCAGTCCTTCCTTTGTAATGACCCTGTTGTCGGTCAGTGCGTAATTCCCACACATAGTCCCACAGTAATGCGCTCGGTCGCCTCTGACACGTCTTTGATGTATGATAGTGCATGCCATACCAAAGGGGCTTTTATTGGTTGGGTCCTCTGAGGGCAAACCCGTAGACATCGGTTTATGAACGTCTTTGGATAGCCCTTCCGCATAAACTGCGCATGCATATATAGGGCCTTACGTGCTCTTCTTACGGTTTGCTGAAATTGGTATGGATTCCTTTTTACAGTGTTTGTACGCAGCTTCGTTTGTTAGCAATTGGGTGGTTAGTGTAAAAATTGAGAGACTCAGTGGTGTTCTTCGTCTTCCTGTAAACAGCCGCTTCTATTTCACATTTGGGACGTCACCTATCGAGCACATCGTGGAAGGGAAGCTCTTTTCTCTTTTTCTTCTTTCCTCGTCAATTGAATATCTAAGAATATTGACTGAAGGTGATCATGGAAATTCTGCAGCCTATTTTTCTTAACGATAACAAACGTATCACCCACATACCCATGCCAGAAGATCAGCGTCTGTTAAGAGAAGGCAACTCTACCACTAAACTGGAGACTGAGATGTCATTTGCAGTGGTTTCGATCTGCTCATTTTTTTCGCCTGAAAATGTTAAGTAGGTTTTTTCATAAATTTCTGAACTGTCTCATGAGGTGTGCAATTTTGGTCGAACTCTGGGTCTCGTCGAATGACACTTGCACAAGTCTTCTTGTGCCAAACCTGGATGGGGGGATGCGAATAATGGAGAGAAAAGTTTCATTTGATCAACTTCCCGACCTTGGAGGTCTACCAGGAATTGGAAGGCTAGACGAAATGTGGCAACATAATTTGTCTTGTAGGATTTTCAGGTTCGATTACATCCATCAAGTACATATATTAGCCCTGAAGAATTTATGAAATTAGAGTCATTCGTATCTTCTATCTTCTGGCGTGCCTTTGGTGTCTTTTCCTTTCTTTAGGTGGTTTTTGTAAACACTGTGTCCAGCAGTTGTCCAGGTGCACGCCAGCGCACAAGCATGTAGATTACGTAAACTTTGTTTTTTATTTCACCTTTTATCATGATTTAGATGTTTAGGTGTACTGAATTCAATAATTCCCCGAGGTATTTAATGTCGGTTGTTTTGACAAGGACGAAGGTATCGTCAGCATTACAAGCTCAGAACTTCGGTCGATAAACGGTGAACAGCAAGTTTTTACATCCGTTGCGGGAATATTTACGCAATCAGGCCTGATAGCAGACAGCCTATAGAAGGTCATTTAATCTGTTCGTATATTTGTCTACCAAAGGTAAAGTAGGTATCTAGGCAGTCGGAGAAGTTCGAGCAGATATTGAGTCATCAGGGGTTTGTCTATCTCTGCATAGCGTTCGGCAAATAGTTGTTTCACAACATTTATCCCTTTATGATGCAGAATGGAGGTGAGGAGTGCAGCGACCTCAAAGTATACTATGGATTCATCTGGCTCTAACTTAACGTGTTTTATGCAACCAAGAAATCGATTCGCCTAAGCAAATGTTGTTAATGAACCATTGGCCAGAAACTAAAGACAACCGAAAATCTATTTTGCCAAACCATATGTCAGAGTGCCACAAAAGAAGCCGATGCGCCTGAAAGGTACATTTACCTTGAATACCTTCCGCTGAGTGTAAAAGAGAGCCATGGTTGCGTCAGTGGGTTTAATAGAGAACCAATCGCTGGGCTGAGTTTGTTTCTGGCTGGCATCTATCTGGGGGACCAGATTTTTAATTTCTTTGCCACCGCATGTTGCATAAGATTTCTGTTCACTGAGTATGCGCCTTGCATTGTTCAGGTAATCTGATTGGTTTAGCACTACTCTGAAACGATCTTCATGCGCTGGCAGGATGATTCTGATTTTATCCGCATTTGGATAATTTAATGTTCACTGACCTTTTTGGCGAAGTGCTCAAATATTATTTGTCGCATGGGTTAGGAGGAGGTTTGGCGGTGGATCAAAACTTGCATCTCCTCCGATGCCATTGTTAGCTGAAGTAGGTATTCAATGGGTGCAAAGAACTCTGTGATGGCGCCAACTGCTGCCCTGAAAGTAGCTCCATGACGAGGACAACTACCGATGAGTCTACTAACACGCAATTTGCATCATATTCACCTGAGATCAAGTGTATCTCATATGTACCACTCGAACGCAGTGCATAATAGTTCAAATAGAAAAGACACAATAGCTGCGGGACGCAAGCTTATGAGGACTTGGGTGCTGGAATAGCCTGGACGATGGCAATCATTTTCGTGGAAAGTTACATTGGTTCGCGATAGCTTTTTCTGCAGCCTGACCATTCAGCATATGGAGGAGTCAATTTCGTGTTTGCAATAATTTTAATTCTGAAAACTAACATTCCCTTTGCGCACGTTTAGCAGTAATCACCATTTGAAATATGGTGGCCATCAGCTCAGAGGTTAGAAACATTCTTTAACCTATATTACGAGTGCATCAGACTTTTAATCCAAACCTTATCAGCCAAAATTGTACATGTGAGGAAAATGGTCGAGAATTACCAAAATGAAAAGCTGCACTGGATTTCAATCACAGATCATGCTTGGCTAACGATGGCACATGAAAACGAAGTAATCAGTTCCGTACTGTAATGGTCCGCCTGACAAATTATTAACGAGGTCAGAGTTTCACAGTTCACTACATATTTTTATAATGCGTTTATGATTATATTTTTATGTTATCTGCTCGGGAACATTTTGGATTGACGAAAATTCAAAGGTACATGTGTGCAGTCAATGGTATCGATTTACTGTGCTGTTCTCCTGAAGACTACCGTACCTTCGTACGGTCGCCTGTTGATTCAATCAGTTTCTAGAAAATGATTTCGTAATTTGTCCATTATCTTGACTTGTTTCAATCTGGAAAAAAACGGTTTACTTGGATTCACAGCGGCTAGCAGCCGAATCATTGAAAAAATCGGTCAATTGTCGACTCCAGAGAAAATAGGACCAAATGGATGCAGGGTGAACGTTTCGATAAAAAATAAAGCCACAAATCTTTGAGACGCGGGCCTGTGAGGCTTTTTGCAATTTATTTGTCTGGACAACTCTAATTATCTTCATTCTAAAACGTTTTTCTTCACTTCGACCATTCAACACCTCAAGAAGTCATCTAAATGTTTGGAAAAAACTGACATTTTTAAAACCACCTTGCGATATAATTGCGATCAGTTGCGAGGTTAGAATAAACTCCATATTCTTTCAAACGCATGATTAATATCTAAATAATGTTCCCATGCTGACTTGCGGTATTCCAACCAGTGCCAAATAACATGCGCACGTTAAGGAAATATTCCAGAGTTACCTAAATGACCAAAATGGACTCAATGTGAATAACAGATCATGCTTAATAGAGAGCGATTTTGGACGGCGAGGTCTTGCGGATACCGTATTATATGATATGGCTTTCAAATTTGAATTGAATCTGCCATCTGCAGGCCAATTCGACTTAAAATTTAAATATATCGTATAATAGCTTCGTATCTATTTAAAAGGGCGCATTTGCCTCGAGGTTTCGCCATGCCATGTGCTCAAGAGAGACCATTGGCTGATTCAGTCTAGTCTTCATTCATCGCATGGTGTTTTTGAGGATAAAGCCCTTCACTATCACACCAGAAACGATGTCGATTTCAGGTGAACTGGTCACACACCAAATGCTGCATGCGAGTGAAAGACCAAACATTTAGGTTTATATCTCACAGACATCCATGCCAAAGTGACTGGTCATATAGAAAACCCAAATTCTTCGTGGACATGGATTGCTGTACCAGTGACCGTGAATCTGTCCTAGGCGTTTTCAAGTATTGACAAATAAAAATGAAATCGAGTTTTGTGATAGTTGGTTTGGTTTTGGATGTTCCCAAATAGCCCACTCTATTTGAATGAATACTTTTAGTAGAAGTAACAGCAGAAGTAGTAGTAGCAGTAGTAGTAGTAGTAGTAGTAGTAGTAGTATTATTAGTAGTATTAGTAGCAGTCGTCGTAGAAGTAGTAGTGGAAGTATAAGTAGAAGCAGTAGTAGTAGCAGTAGTAGTAGTAGTATTAGTATAAGTATTATCAGTAGTAGTAGTAGAAGCAGTAAAAGTAGTAGTAGTAGTAGTAGTAGTAGTAGTATTAGAAGAAGAAGTATAAGTAGTAGTAGTATTAGTAGTAGTAGCAGTAGTAATAGAAGTAGTAGTAGTAGAAGTATTAGTTGTAGAAGTAGTAGTAGTAGTAGTATTAGTAGTAGTAGTAATAGTAGTAGTAGTAGTAGTAGTAGTAGTAGTAGTAGTAGTAGTAGTAGTAGTAGTAGTAGTAGTAGTAGTAGTAGTAGTAGTAGTAGTAGTAGTAGTAGTAGCCTGATTTATGTCCTAATGCATACTTTTGCGTATATTCACTTCGACTTTGTGGTATGACATATGAGGCAGGCATGAGAAGCCACTTAAATTTTGATTTTGTTTATTTCTGAGCTTGGCAACAGAGCACTTTCACGCTAAGTAAATATTCTACATTATATGATTTCAAATGATACCAAATACCTAGCAAATCTTTGAACGAATAAATAGAGATTTTTTAATCTTGAAGATAATATTTTCCCTTCTGTAGGGTCTTACAACTAAAACGGATGCATTGTTCCATGGTTTGCAGCATTTAATTTCAAATTGGGCAGTCAGAAAAAGTGAATATGTAAATTTTGAATTTGGGAGATGCTCCATCTCTGCTCGACCCCACCTCCAGTCTTTTTGACGATGTCTTGGCACTGAACATAAGCGGGTAAGGGAAGAGAGAGTGCGGTTGTGGCAGTGCAAGTCTACGATCACTTTAAACTAATTTGCGCACAAGTCACCGTCCCTGCACCACCCGTTTGTGGACCATACATTGGACATCCTTGGCTTATGATGGTCGAACTGATCATACGCCTTCTGTTGGAGGAATACCTGTATGCTATTAAGAAGAGAATATAAATTTTCCAAAACAGTTTGCAACAGATTTAGCTTGCAGCATATACTTCATTAGAAGCATCAGAATATATGCATACTCGATGTGCTTTAAATGGATAGTGCGCAGTCTAAAAAATATCATAATGTGAACCTTTTTCAAAAACTGAAAGGTTTTCTTTCTTCAGTTGAATAAATTAAAGAATAATGACGTGCCATCACACGATTACAAGAAATAATAATTTTGCTTATTTTTTCTTTATATTTAAATTTGTAAGGATATTGGAAATCTTTCGAATAAAAATGAACGCCAAATAGGCAGTTTATCGAGTTATGTTACTTCAGGAGGCCAAAAGGACGCTCTTTCAAAAGCCGTCATCCCGATGTGTCTGGAATATTTGAGGATTATGCTCAAAAATAATATATTTCTCATTTCCTTCCTGGGGATAAAAGATTTGTTTATTATTATTAACATGAGATTGGTCACTGATCGAATCTGCATTTGTGTAATCTATTCAGCGGGGAAGATTACCTGTTCGGAGAACCTCCCTGTTACTTTACTCAATGTTTCTGATAACAAACCACCCAGCACCAAAACATTTACTTAATTATTGAACGTGTGTTTTATAAGCTCCGTAGCTAATCAATGTGGGTTTAAATTGAACTTTTACTCAATAACTCAGTTTGAGGTATGGTTGCATGATGTGGTAGTGGTGGTGGTGGCGGTCGTCGATTTTCCCCGATTTTTCCTGATTTTCCCGATTTTTCCAGATTTTTTCCAATTTATCCCGATTAATCCCGATTTTTTCCGATCACAATGATGATAAATGTGTCCGAACTAGGCATTCTAAAGTTTCTCGCCTCTAGATTATTGGTTGCTGATCGTCACATGACAACATGTGTTGGCTATATCCTCTAAACTCTAGGGCAAGGTGTGAATATTCACTCCCTTACTACATGAAGAGCGACAAGGTTACATTGAATTTTCCCCTAAAATTGGTACCAGCCAGACATTTTTCTGTTTTGGAATAATTGGGCATCGCATTATTTTTTGGATAACGCTAGGTACAATACAAATAAATGCATTCTTCTTATTTTGCAATTACTTGGTTATTTTCTTTGGCATTTCCAATTTCACTACTATGATCTCCTTCATAGGACTGGCATTGCTTCCAAAACCATATTTTTTCTCCTTTTAATTCTTTCACCAACATTTAATTTCACCTCGCTTTTCGCTGGTCACATCCTTGTCCTTGCACCTAGACGCCCTCTAACTTTTCAAAATAGTTGAGTGGCTGAGATCCTAACGAAAGAAGTCAGCATAGATCTGTTATCCATTTTTCATTTAGCGAGGTGTGTTTCTGATCGGACAGTTTGTTCATTTTGCGCCTTTTGCATTCTGCAAAATGACAGATTCGGACCCCATCAAGCAACAGCGCGCTACTGGATTACACACACACACCTCATCAACCGTTGCTTCATCCGCGTCTTCACTCTATGATTTGCCTCCGTCAATTATTGAACACTAATCTTGCTATAGTTTGACTGGCATAAAACGAGCAGCAATCGAGAACTGTCAAAGCCATATTACGGTCATGAAGACAACATGGATTAATGTATTCCCTTTGGGTGGGAAGAGATGTTTGTGTGGCAGAAGCTAAAATAATTTGTGTAAACTGTATACTTATATTTGATGGAGTTCATTGTACAGTGGCAGGCGTATCAACAATAAATGGCTCAAGGGAGGAGAAATACTCCGCGACCTCTGTGTGGAAATCTGCGTCAAGAGACTTAAAGTAATAATGCCAAAATCGTGCATTGATGAACACTCACCGCTCGCTAACGGAACTCATTCGAAACGCTCTGCCTTGAGGCTCACTGTCGAGCAAAGCCAGCATCCGTACAGCAGCTAGTAGAAGAATAGGCAGGCGCTGGTCTTCTGCTCAACGGTTTGCGGTTTTGATCCTCTGTTTTTGCACCACCTGTGGTTTGGTAGTACTGGCTGACATTGGCTATCGAGTTAGAAATAGCCATTCCAGTCTTCTATGCCTTTGCCGGCAATATTTGTCTGCGTAAAGCCAAAATCTCATCCGACAACGCCAACACTATCACCATCACGAACCAGCATTGCGCTACCAAACACACCTGCACAAATTGTACCATCACTTATACTTACCATAACCACAGAAACCACAAAGTTCACCGCCATCAACAACATTATTACTAAAACTACCACTACAGTCAACAACACAAAGTACACCACCACCATCAACACTAGCAATAACACTACCACCGCTACTAATACCCCGACCAACACTGTCAAAACCCACCACGAATTTTACCACCAAAACGTCAATGACACCACAGCAAAACGCCCCCTCCCCCCACCAACCCCGACAATCACATATCTACCCGGTGCGTCGACGAGCAGACGGGTTTTAAGCATTTTTCTTTATTCATAGAGCATTTTAGTCAAATGTACAATAATTCACTAGCGACCGTTCTATTTTGAAGGTTGTTAGGTAAACATTGGGTAATGTGAACACCAGGTTTCTTGGAAAACGTAACTCAGCCTAACGGCTCCTATAGAATGCGAACTGTATATTTAAATACCACCTGACTAAATAAATGTTAGATGGAAATGTAGGGTGCCAGAGGTAATGCTGGGATGGTTCTGCGAAAGGCTGGCTCGCGGTGCCAAGGTCATTCACGAAATCCACTTGGTCGCAACTCGAGGATAAGCCTATGTGGACACCTTCGTGCTACGTGCAAAGGCCACTGCGTGCTCGCAAGCGAAATTGTGCAACAGGTTAGACTGTATTACGTCCTTCCAATATTTCGTTAGTTATTCTTGATCCTAGGTTAGAAGTTCTGGCTCAGAAACAAGGCCTGGTCTTCTCAATACGCAGACAACTTGTGTTGCATTTTTGGTGTGCTAAATTTTCTTAACAAACTTCTTGACATTTAACTCCGTTCAAGCCATGGCTCTACATGTATTTTAACCAAATCTTTTCTGGGTAAATTTTTTCCCCAATTCCCGAATTTAAACTGCATTTCCTGTCGGCCTCACTGATGAAGCTGACATATATTGGAAAACTGCACTGCTTGGTCCCACTGGTGTTTCTTTCTCTCACAAGAAAATGTGCACCAATGTGTGATGTTTATCTTCGAGGTTTTTCATATTTTTGAATAATAAGCACATAAAGAAACATTCATTTTTACTTAATTATTTCGTTAATTCAAGAGCTTTTTTCAAGATATACTTGTGTCTCTGTTAGCCTACAGTGGACAAAATGCTAACTTTGCAACTAAAAATACTCATTTTTTTCGTATAGCAAAATTAACTTAACAACTTACCAGGTGTTCCAAATTTAGGTTCAAATTTCTGATCTATGAGGAATTTAGTTTCTCCAAGAATGTTTGTCAACTGTACGCTCTATTAGCTTTCCGGTACCAGGAACTGGATCCCACTCGAAGATAACTTCGTCCTCACAACTTTTTAACGCGATTTTCGCAGAACACGGAATTCCATCGAGTCAACTATCCCTCGTGTCTGCTGTTTGCGAACTGAGACAAGGAACTTCTGCAAAGGCTGAGATATCCTACTAAACTTATTATTGAATGCATCATATTTTGAATATACTTGATAAAGACCTCTCTTCCGAATTCATCTACCATCGTATTATGACGAAAACTTCCAACCTGTAAAGTTACTGTCTAATAGCAGAACGACTTCAAAGGCTTTTCATGTTGAACATAGGATGGAAATTCATAGCTAACTATATGTGGGCAAAATGGTGAAGGCTGAATTTGAAGTGCAACATTTTGTGCGTGGCGGGATCGAGCCGGCAACCCCACGCCTATAAGACGAATGCGCACCCGACTGTGCCATTGCCGCACACACGGCGGAGCACTCTTAGACCCTTTTAAATTGGTTACAGTCAACGTACGGGAAAAACTTTTGTGGTGGTTGTCAAACTCTAGCCTTGATGTCAAATCAACAGGAGGAAGAAATCAGGATTATGAAGAATTTTATACAGCAGACCCCCGTTTCAGAGGATAGATTGCCAGCAACTACGCATAGGATAATAATGAGTAGAGGACGATGCAGCCTACCCAACAAATCCCCAGATATTTGCAATGCGGTAACTCAGATTCCAGTCAAGAGTTGTGACGCAGAGCCTCCAGAAACACTGAATAATAAGAAAAAGGCGAAATGTAAAATCACAGGGAGTGGTCGCAAAAACACGGAGGGGATGATGTCAAACTCGCCATAAAAGCAATCGTAGGTACAAAATGAAATTGATCAATATGTACCAATACACAAGATAAACGAAACACGGCAGATAACGGTCAACGAAACTAGTCTTCAGACCACACTCGCTTCGGCCGTCGTAGTCCGACGATCTCCTCCGTATGCTCCACGGAAGGGTGGTGCAGGGACGGTGACTTGCGCGTGATTTTGTTTAAAGTGATAGTTTATTTGCACTGCATCTACCACACTCTCTCCTCCTTCCTCACCTGAGCCCGGTGTCAAGACATAGTCAAGAAGACCGGAGATGGGAGAGGGCACAGGTGGCTGGCGCGGCCGGAGTCACTCCTGAGTGTTCCACCACTAGTGGCAAATAAAGAGGAGCTGTTGCCCACCGAACAGACGACAAAAAGTGAACCCACAGAGGAATTACCTATTTTAACGACTCTTCAAGCCAATGAAGTTGAACTCAGTATTAGGAAACCCCAACATCAGTCCGAAAAATTATTCGACAGAACCCCTTGGATGGAGGTGCTGTTGACAGGTTTTAATCGCCTAAGGCCTTCGTGAATTAACCAACGATAATCCCAGGTGTAGAATAAATAATAATATCATGATCTTGCATGAGTGTATGAGTGAAATAATAAGATAGCATTAAAACATTAGGGTTTTTAAACTTTTCCGACTAAATAGTCAAGATGACGCAAACTGTCTAAGAAATACATCAAGGCCTTTAGAGATAATTTTGAAAAACATACTTCAGAGAGACCTTCTTCTCGAGCGAACAGCAGGAGGAGTCCCTGGTCACAGAGGTATTTTTTCAACTGGACTACTCTGTACAAGAGAGAAGGAAATGTAGGGCACTTAAAGTGGAATTAGAGAACTTAAAAGAACAGGGACAGAAGGGACTGATAATAAGGAACGGAGTGATTGTTCGAGTACAAAAACGCTTTTTGTGGAAGACACCGTTCATTCTGACGAAAGGCTCACGTTCGGGCAACTAATCAAATGCAAAGATCTACACAAAATCTAGTTCTTTTGCAGAAATATGCAAAGTCTCTTGAATATGGACACATCCTGTGTGTATGTCGGTCCAGCTGCCGCAAATGACGATAGTGGCGACATAGCCGGCTTGCAACACACACATAAACTAAAATTTATATATAACAATGATCATAAATTAGATTGGCTTAAGATATACGTATGCCAAACTTCCCCAGATATCATCTCCATAAATTAAACGTGGCTTATCGCGAATTTGCTCTCCCCGGTTTTCAGAAAAAATAAAGCAGAACGTCAGGGTGGGGGCGAGCTGTATTTTGTTGGACATGGCATGCCCGTGTCAGAAAAAACGGAAAAGTTCGCGTGCAAAACTGAAGCCATCTGGCTCACCATCAGAACACCCGTTCCCATGCCCTTGAGATCCTTACTGTCTACCGACCACCGAGAAACGATTTGCAGTCAGACAGTAGTCTGATAGACGATTTAGAAGCGTTTGCTAGTCGATCCGAAGTCATGACTATGGACAACTTTGACGCTCCAAATATCGACTGGAATCAGATCGCGGCGCCAGGTACGGAATTAAACTTCGATCGCCGCCTCCTTGAAGCACTGCACAAACGCTTTCAAACTCAACACGTCCTGTCTTCAACCAGAATACGCCAGAGGCAACAAATTAATTGTTTGGACCTTGTATTAACAAAAGTGCCTGACAGCGTCGATGTTATGAAATATGTACCCCCTCTGGGTAAAAGTGACCAGGTAGTCCTACAGCAGGAATGTTCACTATTTTCAGTCCCCGATCGAAACATCACAGTCAAACGCAACATATGGCGTGGAGATTGTACTCAAATGAAAATTGATGTACCCAATTTAGATTAGAATTTAACATTCAAAAGGTATATTCTCTAGGATTGGTTGGAATTTAAGATCGTATTACATGGACTTATGACCAACTACTGTTCTTATTCGAAATAAGGTCACCAACAGACCCCAGTGGCCAACAACCACACTGAAGGGTGAAGGAAACCGCAGGTGAAAGTTGTAGCAAACTTATGTAAGGAAAAAGACGGTCGAATCACTGACGAAGGAAAAGGCGCAGAGAAACAGGTTAAAAGGCTTTGTATATAAAGCTCAACAAATTTTTGAGAGTAACCTGATAAACCGTGCAACAGAAAAACCAGAGTTCTTCTACAACTACAGTTGGAAGTGCACTCAAAATACAGACCCCGTCCTTTTGTTAAAAACGGATGAAGATATCACACTTGCAAGGACGAGGAAAAGGCTTAGCATCTATCTGAGTTCTTTCAGTCGATTTTTACGAGAGAAGAAATTCTAACCGCTGATCACTATAGTATGGAAGAGATCCCAAAAATTGACTCAGTGGTCATAACAAAACCTATTGTTCTGCAGGAACTACTGAAGCTTGAAGAAATGAAATCGCAAGGTCGTGATGTAATACCAGCAAAGTTGTTAAAGGAGTTGGCCGTAGAGCTGGCATAACCTTTGTGTCTACTCTTCCAAGCTTCTCTCGCTGCGGGCAGACTGCCACCCGATTGGAAGACTGCGTGCATTTCCCCAATACATAAAAGTGGCAGCCTGTCTACCGCGAATAACTACAGGCCGGTAAGTTTCACCTCCATATGTTGCAAGATTATGGAGCGAATCATCAAACGTGAACTGATTTAGTTTCTGGAGAGGCATCATCTTCACTCTTACGTGCAGCACGTATTCCGCAGAGGATAATCCTGTTTAACCAATTTGCTCTACTGTCTAAAACGATGGACTAGAGCGGTCGATATAGGAAATGTGGTGCACGCGGTCTAAATAGATTTCAAGAAGGTCTGTGATGGCGTACCTCACCAGCGTCTGCTATAAAATCTCAATCGTATTGGGGTAAGGTGTCAGCTTTTGAAATGCATCGAAAACTTCTTGATTGGGCGATCTCAGATTGTACGTCTTGACGATCAACAATCGGTGGAGGTGGCGGTTGAGATGTGGGTTCCAAGGGGCTCCGTCCTTTGCCCTATTTTCTTCCTTGCATACATTGATGACTGAGTAACTGGGTTGTACTGTGACTCCGCCATGTTTGCTGACGACAAAACGCTTTGGAAGGTCATCCAAGACGAAGCTGATTAAGAAAATCTACAGGCGAACTTGCATTGACTCTAGGAATGGTAGCACAACTGGTTCCTCCTATTCAATGCTAACAAGTGCAATATTCTTCGAATCGGCAGAATAAGCTCCATGCACCAGATAATTAACTATCTGGACCACACACCGCTACCATAGGTAGAGGTTCAGAAAGTTATTGGAGTATGGATCATGCCCTGACTGAAACCATCGTTCTATTGCTCAAAAGTAGCAAAATCTGTCAGTATCGAATTAAGTTGGCATTTGCAAAGTTCGCAAAAGGGTGCTTTAGTAAGTTCTTCGGGATGGTCGTGTGACCAACATTGGAATTTGCCATAGAACCCTGGAGACCATGCTGTATCAAAGACTACACCACCCTTTTTAAGGTTCAAATACGTGCAACCAAGCTTGTTTGAGGTCAAAGCTATCTGTGGTATGAGACACGATTGTCCAATCTTGATCAGTTTCCTTTGGACTATAGACAGCTACGCGATGACCTAATACAATCGTTTCGCATTCTCTGGGGTCAGGATTAGTGCCTTGCATCTGGTGACTTCTTTGGTCTGGCCACTACCACTACTTTGAGAGGTCATCCTATCAAAATACCTGTGATTGGCGCAAGACTGTGCGCAATAAAGTTTTCCTTTTCAAACAGAGTGATAAAGGCCTGGAATGTTCTGCCTTCGGACATCAGTATGTCCCCATCCGTTGATATTTTTAAGTAAATATTTTGACCAGTACAGCCATATGAACCACCACGACATCAGAAAAATTCCTTTAACCTGTCACCATTAACAATTTACGCTTTATCAAGCATCATACTTCATATTTTGAGTTATTTTATTTTATAATTTTTCCCTCCGATGACCTGTAGAGTGACGGAGAGATAAGGCTTCGTCCAACGTCCATTGTGTGTCGGCTTTTTTAAAGTTGAAATGTCATTGATATAAATAAGGAACTCAAAAGGCGTCATCTACTTTCCTCTGAATAAAAATGAACTAGACTGAACATAAATTCTGTTGCCAAGCTTTGAAATTTACAAAATTAAGTAGTTAATGGCTTCACAGACCTGACACTTATGTCACGTTTGCAAAAGTATGCATGAGGACAGAGTTTTCGCTACTGAATGGGGTCAATGTAAAGACTAAAAATATTCGTCCTATTTGAGCGGGCTCCCTGGAAACACTCAAAACCAAATCAAATATCACAAACCTCAATTGGCTTTTCTCTTCAATTACGGTAAAATGGACGGATTGCAAGTCGCTGCTACAGCAAGTACGTCTGCGGAGAACTCCGATTTTCTATATACTCTGTAGCTTTGACGCGGCTTTCTGTGTGATATTTACGCATAAAGCAGTCGGTGTAAGACCATTTCACCTGAAAGTGATAAAATTACATGTGTGCTAGTGATGGTCTTTCAACTCTACAACGTCCTACGATAAATAAAGGCCAGATAAAAGCAGCCACCGGTTTCGCGTATGCAAATGAAAGGGCAAAAATTGTTCAAATATGCCCTTTTGAAAAGATGCCAGGGTTGGAGACGATCTGCGATACACCAATCGCAGTAAACGGAGTATGGTATAACATGCATACACACCGATGTCGCCCCATCAAGTAATCATTTAACTACTTTATAGAATAGCTACTTTGTATCCATGAACGTTGACTCAGAAGTAATGCAGCATAACATACGCTTAAAACACATCAGGCTGAAAAAAAGAAGGTCGGCGAATTCGCCAATTTCTTTCTGAGCACTGTTTCTGCGATGTTTTCTTCGTCAATCTTTCGGTTGGATCACCACAAGCAAACGCAGGGTTCGGCTAAGTGGACACTTCAAAGCACCACACCCCGCATACAAATATGGTCTGGCAGGTAAGTCCAAAGAGTTTTCACCAGCAAAATCAAGGCAGCGGCGCAGTGCAACGATATGTGGTCTTTTTTTCAAAAAGCGTCAGCCAGAAACAGCGGCACCACCGCCGAATATCACCACCTGATTTTTATGGGCCTAGGATTTAAGTCGGAGCATATTGAGATATGGAAGCACCCTGAGTGCGATCAGCGAATTTAATTTGCCTTTTCCTATGGATTTAACCCACAGTTTTGGTATTGCTTTCTGGTCCTTGCTCAGACTTGCTTTTATGTCGAACCAGATAATGGACCCATCACGATATCATTTACCAGGTGCAAACTAAATGGCACAATAGTTACTTAACATACACATGCTCTGTTTGCACGGTCGAACACACATAAAGACTGAAACTGGAAATGGCTACTTAAGGCCAACTAATATGTTAGACAGTTTAAGAAATCTAATCTAAATGCCTTAATGCGATTTACAGAAATTGAAACGAAAGCATCATCCGTGCGATCATTATGAGGAGCATTAAATCTGCCTTCTGTTATTCGTTATGCCCGCAGTTTTGGGAGGGATTGCTGGTCCTTATCCAGACACCCTAACAGTAAGAAAAAGTTAATGGACCAGTTAGTTAAACCCTTATTTGGAGAATGTAACCTATACGATTACCTGATGCGACCTTTCGGTCTCATTGATTTTTGCCGATTGACTACATTCCAACTGGGAGTTGAATTTGTCTGCAGATGGCAGATTTACTTGAAATTTTAAAGCCATATCGTAGGATATGCTATCCGCAAGGCCCCACCATCCCGCATTACTCTCTGTTAAGTATGATCCGTGATTTGTTTTGAGTCCAGGTTGGTTATTTAGGTAACCCTGGAATATTTCATTAATCTGCGCATGGTATTAAGCACTGGTCGAAATTCACATATAAATATCTCAAAAAACATTTATCTTAACTACAACAATTCGCATCGCTTAGGCAAAATCCAGCTCGTAGGGCCTCATAGGCTCAGCTCACACAGTTTTCGGCCTATGTTTTCTCGAAACGTTAATCCCGCAACGATTCCGTCTTCGTTTCTGTGGTTTCATAAATTGGCTGATTTTTGAATGTTTTGGCTACCAACTGCTGTGGATTCGGTATACTGATTCTTTGCAGGTTGATAATAAAGAGCGAACCAACAACCGCATTTAAAGAGCATATGAAGAGCCTGCATTAAGTATTAAGCAAGTACTTAATAAAACTGCAGGAGCGATAAATGGATGTCCGCGTGGAAGACACTGGATAATGGGACTATCTTGATCTCTATCTTTGTGAATAGCATGTAATGGCTGCGGTTGCATCTATCTCCTAAACCTATGGTCATACAGGGGTTAACACTTGGTCCTTGATGTCCGAAGTTGATAAGCGCAAAATCATTTAGCAGACAAAACTTGCTCTGCCTCAGAGCCTCAGAGGCGACTGGGTGCAGGGTTGCAATTGCACAGCGGCCAAAAGCTACTATGTTCAGCACGGTGAGAAAAATCGAACACCGACTTAACACCGAGGAGTAATCTGGGGTAGTGTACCGCATCATAGGCCTTAACTGTCCTTTTAATTGCACAGACCAGACTGAACGCATTTTGGGTTCGCAAATGCAAGAAAATAAGTTGGTGACGCGACGGGATGACGAATTTCCGCACAACTACAAAACTGCTATGGGTTCAGGTTTGCAGCCGTCAGGTTAATCACTCACACCGGAAACAAGACGAGCTGAGAATCAACTGATTTCTGGTCCATGGAGGGAATACAATCAATCGAGTCAGTGATCACTGATTGGCATGGTCGCCTAAAATATCATTTTATTGTTGCTGCTGCTATCTCCTGCAGGAGTTTGAAAGCTCAGAATATTATGCAAATAGTTCCGGGGCTCTAGCAGACATCGCATTTGCTCAGATACTGCTTTGTGTTACTAACATGGTTTTCGGAAATCCCATCAACATAGTTTACTCATATATTTGCTTATTCTCCTTCCGAATGACGAAACAACAGTATGCGCCTCTTTTAAAAATAAGGAATCAACTTCGGCAATCGTAGGTTTTCGATCGTTCATCATCGGGCCTGAAGCAAGAGTTTGAGGATCCGACAGGTGTCAGTGTGGAGGAAAGTGTTGCGGACGTTTAGACGTCTAGTTCTGTGACGGGCTTAGGGCAGAGGAGAGGGGTAGGCATGAGGGACGAAAACGGACGAAGAAGAAGGCACCTGACAATTGGCTGCGACTCAGTCTCATCACCGTGCCGCGATTTCTTCGTCCTTTAATGCACCGCAAATGTAGCCTTTGACTTTGTTCACTATGGGGAAAAATAGGTGTCGTTATAAATAACGCGACAGACAGAATTGTTCACGCAGATATTCTGCAGGGACAAGACCCTTACATAGCGTCTGCGAAACAGACAATTACTCCACTAGTATGGGACTAACTAATGGGACAGTCGTGACCTCTTCCATTGAGAAAAGCTTAAAAGTGCGCTGGTAGCATCCCTCGTCTGCACCGTTGGCCATGTTCACAGAGTAATGGGATTGTTTGCACACCAGGTACTCAGCCTGAACGGTTTTGTCCGTAAAAAATCGCTGACCGGAACAAACCACTGAAATGTCATCTAACTGAGATGGACGATCGATTTCACTGTGTTGTTCCACCTAGAAATTAGACCAAAAAAATTGCAAAACCAGTGCGCGGAATTTGCTCAATAAATTCGCAGCCCCAAGGTCTGCCGATTGACGTGAAATAAGCCTAAGTTTAGCTGCACTATTTAAAAATTTAGTTCGTCGAGTCACAGTAGGTACTCTGTCAAGTTGAATGATGACTTTTTTGACAGATCTGTGTGTGCGACAATGAATGCAACGTCCAATTTTCTCCTGTTACAAATTCTGTGATCTTATTTAACTTTCAAACATACTTGTTAAATGGAAGATTTAAAACTTCATATACATTCTATTAAGGTCTGTTAAATTATATTGCAATGTTAATATCCAAAATATACTTTTGATTAGGAAGAAACACGTCCTTCCTTCCAGCATGCTAACAACTGGGCAAAATAAAGCATCTTTACGTCTCTATTAATGCGCATATGGTAGACAAGGACCTGAGTGGGTAGGCCAGAGAAGACTTCTGAGTGATAAACAAGGTCTATTCAAGTCGTCTATGATAACTTGGGCAGCGTCTGTGGGCTATGACAGAGGCGGTTGCAATCAAGTTACGAAAACCCACCATGCAAACCCAAAAGTATTCGAAAAACACCGAAACTAACTAGATCCATGGGTACTAGGCCATCCACCCTTTCAATAATTACCTTTTTTTTGATCAGCATACCTTTTACGTTGCTCAAAAGACACTGACTGCAAATTTGCTTTTACCACTGCTTTTTCTACCCTGCAGATTGACATGTTCTATTTGCTCGCATATTTTATCTTTTCTATAGCCATATACATGTACAGACATGAAGAAGATAATTTTTCGAAAGGAAAAAATATATTCACCATATAATCTTTGGGATTATTGAATAGAAGTGATCTTTTTGCAGCTCAACATGATAAGGCATAAGTCAGAATTAGCCACTCTTGTGTTCTATGCCTCTATCGAAAGAGTACCTCAGGATAACTGGTAGCGGGGCACCGCATGGTTACCGTATGTGTTGACTGTTTACCCCAGCTTCCAAAATAAGGTGGTGGAAATTCTCATTCGCCTCTGATTTGATAAACACCTAGGTTTACGTGTCATTTTGCTTATTTGATTAGACAAGGAATGACTAATAAAGTGGCCTTGTGATATTCCTTTTTCTGGAGCATTATCGTTTAATATTTCCTGCACATAATGATACCCCCCTTACGTTTATCGTTTAATATTTCCTGCACATAATGATACCCCCTTACGAACGAACGCAGATTTGACCTACTAAGAAAACCTCAATCGAGAACACGAATATTTTTAGCTTCTAAATATTTTCGTTGTCCGTTCAAATCAAGGCATAATTTAAAAAAACAAGCAGAAATAACTGTTCTTGTGCTTATTTTATTGCCAGCCATTTCGTCTTTTATTAAAAATGTACACTAAAACGTTAAGATTTTAAAGGTTTCATTCTGCAAGCTGCATGCACTCTGCTGAAGGAATATGATACAGTCATTTATGTCATTGACTAGATAACATAGTACTTATAAAAGAGGTATATGGATACGGCTTATAACGCAGGTAAATACGAACAATTAAAAATTAACAAATTGGATATGATTAAGATGGTGATTACACAGGATTGAAATATCAAAATGTAAATTTTTTATAAAACGAAAACACCGTGGCTTAATTCTCATGAATTACAATGAAGAAGACGACAATCACTACCAAACGAGCACATGAATTAATAAGTTTACTTATGGTTTCTAGGAATTGCATTTTGTTTCGTCATTATATTTTCAATCTTTTGGAAAATTTACAGAGAATTCTGCTGAGGTGCTATAAGGGGGAATTCCAAAAAATGAAATTTTGTTCTTCGAAATGCAAATGATGTTCGTTCAAAAGCCTTCATCCCACATTTTCTTAAAATATCTAAGGATTATGCTACAAATTATCCAATTGAAATTTTCACTGAATTCATTATTCCTCATCCACAAGACATTTAAATTTTAAAATTTAGAATTGCATATGGTCAATTACTGACGTAGTTAGCTATTTGACGAGTTTAAAACTGCAATTTTCGCTTCATTAAAGACCGTGGTGACAACTTAATACTTCCGAAAACGTATTTTTTATTATTTCCAAGGATTTTACACACCACAGTTAAACATGAAATTTACGCAATTATTGAACATTTGACCAAAATTGTCAGCGAATAAATTATAGAGGTTTGAACCTGAATATTCCGTATAAAACCTGACTTTCAGGTTTTGTTGTTATTTTTGGCATTACGCAAAAAATTCACAAAATGGTGGCGATTCCGCATGTGGGAAACATGATTTGCGTCCTTCAATCATCGAACATATCACAAAATCGGGAACGATGAGCAGTAACCGACAAAATGTACAAACTAAATTACAGTCGTCTGCATGCCATGGTTGAATTTCCTTGCTATTCGCTGGACTGCGGTTTTGCTGTGGGAGAAGCTGAAGTAAGTTGCATCCTCCATAACTTCACATTTGACAAAGTTCATCGTAAAGTTGTACCCCTTTTGGCAATAATTGGCTCAAACGGGAAATTGTTGGCAAAACCTGTGCGCAACAATTTCCTATTTACTACTCAACATTCATTTTGAATCAACATTCTGATTCCCCTAAATATTATTTCCGTTTTCAATCGTCCATTCTGTTAAATTTAAAGAAAGAGTATGCGAAATGTTGAACTTAAAAAATTAGGAAACACGTAAAATAATGCTGAAATGCTTCTCTCAGCTAGTGCATAATCCGGTCCAAAGCATAGCTGTTTCTTTCAGTTGTTTGTTCAAAAAGCAAGAATCTATGTCATATATTTGAAGTTTTTAAATTAAACGTACCGCAATCAAAATGAAATTACAGCTGGCTGCAGCACTTGCTTTAAAATATAATTAAACAGCGTTTTAAAATCTGGCAGGGTAATCACGTCTGGGATTTTGCCTGCAGTCTAAAGGTTTCCACATTGGATTCCCGCCGAGGTGCAACCAAACTAATTTCATGAATGATCTTGTCGCCTAGAACCAACCGCTCGTGGACCCAATCCAAGGCATCCCGACTATCATCCTTGTCCTGAACATTTTCGTAGACGGGGGCATGCTCAACGAAGGCAAATCTGTCTGCTAGTTCCTTGCATGGCACTGCCTGGCTTCTAGTTCCGTTCTCAAAGATATGAGAATATCCGGAACCCCGACAGAGACCATTTCCGCTGTAAGTCTGCAACAGGATAGAAAATGTGTTTCTTGGCGTCGGAACCCAGTGCGTGTTGAGTGGTCTGAAGAGCAGTGGGAAAATATCCGATTTTGCATAAGTATAATACCGACCATAAGACCATGCAAGTTCTTTGATGTGCGTCGCGTTAGATGTGTAATAACTAATGTCCAGGTAGGGCCATCGCCAGCTGTAAGCACTAAGTTTACGACTGCCTTCCTCGTCGTCAGATGAATTGCTCGGTTCAATTAGCTTTGCGTAAATCTTGTCCCTACTTCTGCCTTTATAATGGAGAATGTCGGGTGCCAGTGCGCTCATCTTCTTTTTCTTAGCGCCGGTCGCACCTGCACGTCCACGAGAAGATCAATGTCATCATTCCAGGGTATAATGTCATGGTGTCGAAATGATCCGAGCAGAGTGCCACCGTAGAGCATCCACCTGTCACTGAAACCCATCTCTTCCATAACATTCACGAAAGTAGCGAAGAGTTTCCACACGGTGCGCATCTGAGCGCGACTGAACTTGGCTGCCAGGGGCAGTTGGCGACATCCTGGTGCACCCATAGGAATAGGTGAAAATTCCCTTTCTGGCAAAATTATCTTCTCTAGCTTCGGGAGCTTCTGTTGTTTCACTGCTGTGAAACCACCTTCCACTACAAAGGTCTGCAATGTCAGCTGACTTAATTTGCGACGTTCATTCGTGGGACGTTTTGAAATTTCCCTTATTTCATAGAAAAGGATCATCAAAACCATCAGAATGAAGGCTATAGTAAATTGAATTTTCCTTCTGAATTTCATTGTGCGTACAGATATGGTAGAGATTTCTGCTTCTTGTCCCAGGCTGCCTAGTAATAGGAAGCATATTATGGACCAATTATGAGCAAAGTTGGCATGCACTGACTAAATCAGCCAACGCAACAGGAGAATGCAATAATGTACGTGTTTCTTCAGTAAAGTAGTTGAGAGAACAGAATAAAACCCAGTTGAGTACCTGATGCGCCCTCTTTCTCTCTCTCTCTCTGTCTCTCGTTGATTTTGCCAATGGAAGAACTTCAAGCGCCCAATGCCGAGAGATGAGTGTGCCTATGAAACGACAAATTAAAAGCGTATGACATGGTGTGAGTCCACTTGGACTGCAGATGACAGATTCAGTTGAAATGTGTAAGCTTTATCATAGGAGGTGCTATGTGTAGAGCCACTGTTGTTCATAGTTGGCCTTACTACCAATCAGGTTCAGTGATTCAAATTCATTCCTGATTGGTTATGATGGTAACACTCAAATATTTCCTTAACATGCACATCTTATTTAGCACTTATTTGCACTGTCAGGAATACACGAAGTGCAGTTGCAAATGGCTTCTCCGATCCGACTTATGTGCAATACACAACAAGGATTTTTTCCAAATTGCAGTTCGAATGATGGTTTTCAAACACCCAGATGACATGTCCAAATGAAAATGGTACATATTCAGATAAAAAGAATCGCAAAATATTTGTTTACCTTCGTGAAACTAATCAGCATCGTTCAGAAAATCTAAGCCTCAAAGGGTTCAGGTTTCAAATTTTTTTGAGTTTTCTGCATCCACTAAATTCCAATTTTCTGTGGATTCAGCTGATAATTTGGAATAATTCAGCTGCCAACTGCTGTGGATTTAAGTAATCAGATTGTTTGGAGATTGCAAATATGTGTGAACGAAAATTCGAATGTGCAGCACAGGATTTAAACGCAAATGTATGAAGAGTCAGCATTTGCTAGTCGCCAGAGTCACAAGAAGCGTGCAGGATCACTAGAACAAGAATTATATTAGCCTGAAGTTTCGGATTCTTTCTCGAATGCATCATCAGAGACAGAGTCAGATATGTGTATTGGGTTGCCCAGGATTTACAACATTATTGTATTTAATTGCTAGGGCACAACATGCCTATCACAATTGGCAGCTCTCGACCGCATTGCAGATAATTGCATGTTTTGTGATTATCGTCTGACCGGCCAGTTGTTGCAGTATGCAATTACCATGCAGTTGCTATGTCCCACAGTGCCTGTCATTGAGTATCCGTTCCCATGCTCATCGTACGTAATGTCCATGTGCTTCGGAATTTCGCTTTGGTTGTGCATGCAACTGTCGAAGAAGTTGCGTGGGTAACCGTTTGCTCTGAAGACCCGTCTAAGGTGCTGCAATTGGGCAACCTTGTCTTCTGGTTCACTGCAGTGGGTCACCACACACTGCCCTACGCTGCTGGGTTAATTGATGCTGAAGCTCACTACTTGCCTCCTTTTTGTCGCTTTCGTTTTGGTTTTAAGGCCACCGCAATGTTTGCGGGGGACAAGAACATCCAGAAAGGCCAGCTGGTTATTTTCCTCTTCCTCCATTGTAAGTTGTATGTCCCGAAGGATGGCGTTGAGTAGTTCTTTTAATTCCAGCACCTGATACTGTGCGATGACGACGAAGGTATCATTCGCATATCGAACCCAATAATTAGATTTGTGGTGTCAAAAAATCAATGCTGCAACCTTTGAAGCACCAACGCAATGCTCCGTTTCATAATGTTTTATCCACAGTGAATGCAGGCATTTCTTGCTGAAAATTGTGAATTGATACTTTCAAAATAAAGCATGTCTCTCTCGCTCGTAATCGTTTCGAAGATGTAATTTGGTGGTCTTGACTGTCACGTCCTGCGAAATATAAGAAAGAGGGAAGTGACGCGAAAGGACACTGCAATAAAACTTGACAGAAGGCTTAACATTATACGATTCTTCAAAAATTGGGTTGACGAACTGACGGTGGTGTGTGAATAGAAGGTCAGGAATTCGAGATGCAGAAAAAGGCACTTTTTTAATCCTTAATTTGGAGTACCTTTGAGTGATAATATGGGCTGGATTCAAGTGAGGATCTGAAATGTCCGGCCAATACAGCTCTTCCTCCAGTGATTGGGTCTTCTTTTACGAGACTGCTTCCTAAAACTCGCATATTCTCTTCGAATAGTATATTTTTCGAATCGTCCACCTCGAAACCCATCCGTCTTCTTTTCTTTGAATTAAGCAATTGGCTGCTTTTTTGAATGGTTTGTTTGCCAGCTGCTGTGCACTCAAGTATACCGATTCTTGGTAGATTAGGAAAAGGCACGAACGAACAATCTAATAGAAATCGGAGAATTTAAACGCAAATATGTGAAGATACCGCTTTTTATTATAGGCCATGTGTAGATTTATCTGCAGGAGAAATGAATTGATGCTCGCTTGGACAGAAAAATGGGCACATTTGAACTCCACGTCAGAGCAGGCAGGCTTGACGCACGTAAATTCAACTGAAAAATAGGCGTCGAATATATTATATATATATATATATATATATTTGAATGGAACCGACAAATATATATACGAATAAATTGGAATACGGGCATCCCAAGAAGTATAATTCGAAGTAAAGAAGTTCTGTGGGAAACAATGAGTAACTTTATTATGTAAATTTTTGACGCTGGTTCCCCAGGTCGTCGTCAGATATGTGTCAAGAGACGAGACCACCTGTCTCAAGTTGCCGTGCATACACTAGAAACTGGGCACAAATTTGCATGGGATAAAACGCGTATTGTTGGCTTCTGCCCATCGAAGAGAGGCCGGGAATTCTTAGAGGCCATGCATTCTGATGACTCGTGCATTAATCGGCACATCGAATTAGATGCCCCGTACAAAAATCACAAAGACAAGTGGAAAAGGCGGTAGCCAATCATATTTAGATGGTCATCAACAATGGCAGCTATTGGCAGGACTGATTCAGCAATATCGATTTTCCGACATGTTTTAAATTTTAACTGTTTTTTGCACAATTACCACAAGTCTGACGATGACCTGGGGAACCAGCGTCGAAAATTTACATAATAAAGTTACTCATTGTTTCCCACAGAACTTCTTTACTTCGAATTATACTTCTTGGGATGCCCGTATTCCAATTTATTCGTATTTATTACTCTCGCGATGTTTTACTGCAAGCTAGACGGTGGGAAAAGTGTGCAATACGCGAAAGCTTAACGCGGGAACAGTTATCATTTTTACACAGATGCCGGAAATTCAAGATTTTGCCGAAATCTCTCCAAATTAAACCTGCCATAAAAACTCCCCAAGGATATCAGATAGCGTCTCGTTATGGTCGCAGCATGCTTGGCGCATTCATCTCCAATGCTCATTATAGACTCCAAAAATTCCAAACTTCTCAGTTGCAATACATGCAGTTCTGCAGAGATGAACTTCCTTCACACATATTTGAATCTCTAAATGAGACTATTACCTGTGTGTCCAACATCGAACGACAGAAGAAGAGAGGAATGTTAGACAAGAAATGGATAGCCATTTCCAAACAATCATACTCAAACCCGAATTGCTCAAAACATGTAATAAATCTGTCCTCAAGAAACCTTACAATAACTGAAGAGCAAGTACTTTCCAAGGGATTAAAATGCAATCTTTCGGATTCGAAATACCTGGACTTTCTTGCCAACTTGGAGTCCATTATATCAGCGGAATCTCTTACAGAAGATGAACGTTTCACAATTCGAAATAACACTAAACATGCTTTAAAGAACCGAAATCCATTTTCAGTACTATCAAATGAAGAAAGAAAAGCCCTCAAATCTCTCAAACAGACAAAAACATCGTTATCCTTCCTGCGGACAAAGGAGGTTCAACAGCTATCTTGGACAAAGCAGACTACGATAAAAAGATGCTGTCATTGTTACAAGATAGGTCAACCTATAAACCTCTTGACGTAGATCCTACTAAAGCACAGAATTCATCAATTGAAAAAGTACTTAAACGTCTTACAGGAAAGAAGCAAATATCAGGAGATATTGCCAAATCCTTGAGACAAACTGAACCGACCATAGCTAAGATCTATGGACTACCTAAGGTTCACAAGCCAGAGGTGCCACTGCGACCGATAGTATCGTTAATCGGTGCACCCAATTATAAGATTTCTAAGTGGCTTTTCCGCAAATTACACCCATTGACAAAGAATTGTGAAACATCCATTGACAACTCCCTAGGGTTTCTGGACAAATTACGAAGACTCAACATTGCAGCAGATGAAATAATGGTGTCTTTTGATGTTGTTTCTCTCTTCACATCCATACTATTAGATCTTGCAAGGCAATACACAGATGAATTACTCCATGCTTATGACATGGATATTCCTACATCTGCCTTGCTTGAACTCTTGGACTTATGCTTAGAAACAAATTTCATTCTCACAAGAGTTCTATCAACAGCAAAAGGGTGCCCCTATGGGGTCACCAATCTCTGGCTTCCTAGTGGAAGTAACAATGCAAAAATTAGAAGCTACCGCCCTACCACTGGTTGAACCCAAGTTATGGGTACGCTACGTTGATGACACGTTTGTCATCGTTAAAAGGGACCGACTGGAAACACTGCACAATATTATTAATTCGACGATACCTGGAATAACTTTTACGCTCGAAAAAGAAATTGACAATCAACTACCTTTTCTTGACGTCCTCGTACAGCGAAAGACTGACGGGACCTTTGAAACATCAGTTTACCGCAAAGAGGCTAATGCGGATGTTATCCTACATTATGAGAGCAACCACCCTGTCGCCCACAAACGAAGCGTGGTCAACACACTCATCAAACGAGCAAAAACTCACTGTTCTACCAAAGAACTTTATCAAATTGAACTCACTTATCTATTCAACCTGTTTTCCAGCAACGGTTACCCCAGAGATTTTGTACGTAGATGCATGAGACATCAAGAATTCAAAGAAAAAGAAAAAGATAAGGAACTAGATTGTTCCGATCATGCGCCCACAATAAAAAAACTGGCGAACACTTCCATACATTAAGAACGTGTCTGAACTCGTTGAAAGACACCTGCGGAAGCACTAAATTTACGTGGCGCACAAACCCACGACTACAATTCGAAACCAGCTTGTACACCATAAGGATAGGGTTGGCTATTTAGATAAAAAATAAGCCGTTTACAAAATCCCATGTAACAGTTGTAATGTTGTGTATTGCGGCCAAACAGGAAAATCAGTCTCTACACGCCTAAACGAACATCAGTTGGCTGTCAAGAGACGAGACCACCTGTCTCAAGTTGCCGTGCATACACTAGAAACTGGGCACAAATTTGCATGGGATAAAACGCGTATTGTTGGCTTCTGCCCATCGAAGACAGGCCGGGAATTCTTAGAGGCCCTGCACTCTGATGACTCGTGCATTAATCGGCACATCGAATTAGATGCCCCGTACAAAAATATCAAAGACAAGTGGAAAAGGCGGTAGCCAATCATATTTAGATGGTCATCAACAATGGCAGCTCTTGGCAGGACTGATTAAGCAATATCGATTTTCCGACATGTTTTAAATTTTAACTGTTTTTTGCACATTTACCACAAGTCTGACGATGACCTGGGGAACCAGCGTCAAAAATTTACATAATAAAGTTACTCATTGTTTCCCACAGAACTTCTTTACTTCGAAATATATATATATATATATATATATATTCCCGTAGACAAGGATCTACATGGGCACAATAAACCTTTCTGCACGAATACCTGAGGTAGGACAGTATGCCACGGAGTATTTCTGTAAGACCACCAGCTAAAACGGATTTTGGTCGGGATGTCGCCAGGAGCTGCAGTCGCCGCCTATTTAGAACCCTCATCAATGAATGCCACATTCGTTTACAAAAATATGGCAAGGAAATCGAACGGGAGAAAGCAGAATGTGCATCACGCCTGGAGATGACAACACTGCAAAACTTAGAGCGTTGGATAACGAATAAGATGAATGAGGTCCGAGACAAGAAAAAGACCCAACTACTGAACAAAATGTGTAGCCTAAAACAAGCACAGGCACACGTACCTGAACAATCATCCGTCCATAATCTGTCGTCTAAACAACTAACAGCTGATCAGATTAAAGTGCTTCAGCACGAATCCGGCTTCAACACAGGAGACGCACATACAGTGGATTTTATTGCCTCACTGGAAGCGACACTCCCAAAGACACAGACCACAGAAGACGCCAAGAACTCGATCCGCCAGCAAGTCGCCTCCCTCATCATATCCCACAGGCCACGCCGAAACATCCCTCCAGCTGAGGTTAAGGCCATTCGGGAATTAAAGAAGGACGAAGAAATTGTCATTGTTCCAGTGGACAAAGGATGGGCAATTGTAATCTTGGACAAGTCAGAATACGTGGCAAAAGCTCAGGAGCTACTAAACGACAGTCAGTCATATAAGGTCGTCGAATCTGATCTTATGAAAACACTGGTAGGAAAAATCAATTAGACTCTGAATCTAATGAGGAGCCAAAAGGCAATATCCGAAAACGATTGGAGACAAATGAAACCATAGGATGCCGCCTTAGCGCGGTTCTACGGTTTGCCAAAAATCCACAAGTCGAATGTTCCCCTACGGCCCATCGTGGCGCTGAAAGGTACGCCTACCTACGGACTGAATAAATGGCTCGCTAAGCATTTGAAGAAGCTGGTAGCTGGCTCAGAACACACAGCCATGTCCTTAACGCACTTCCTAGAAAAACGCCTAGGCATCACAATCGCCCCCGACGAGATAATGGTGTCCTTTGACGTCATCTCCCTATTCACATCCATCCCGAAAGAATTGGCCATGAGAGTCATCGATGACCTTCTGAACAGAAGGTACAAACGATGAAGGAAAAACCTTTTTAAAAGGGAACACGCAATGGAGTTACTGGACTACTGCCTTCGCACGTACTTCACGTTTAACGACTATGTTTATGAGCAAATCCAGGGAACCCCGGATGGGATCACCGATCTCCGGCTACCTTGCGGAGGCCATCCTGCAAGAAATGGAAAATCACGTCTTCAAGATCTACAAGCCGAAATTCTGGGTGCGCTACGTAGACGACACCTTTGTTATCATACACCGATAAGCCAAAGAGAACTTCAAAAGGGATCTGAACTCGATTTTCCCACAGATTCAATTCACAATGGAGGAAGAAGAGGATGGAATGCTAATTTTTCTCGATGTTCAAATATTAAGGCAGGAGGACGGAACCCTCCAGACTGGCGTGTTTCGAAAAGCGACAAACACAGAGAAAATTCTTCACTACAACAGCAATCACCCCATGTCGCATAAACGCAGTTGCGTCCGCTCGCTTTTTCGCCGCATCCAGACACACTGCAGCACAGAGGCTGAGAAGCTGCGAGAACGTTAATTCCTATGGCACCTCTTTCTCGCCAGTGGATATCCACGCAGCTTCGTAAACAAATGCTTATACCAAAGGCATACAAAGACCGAAGGTGAGCCTAAACAAAGACCTAAAACCTTCCATGTCTTGCCCTATGTGAGGAACGTCTCAGAAGCCACTGAGCGCGTGTTAAGACCGCTAAACTTGGGCGTTGGACACCGACCGGAGGCCACCATCCCTCGATTAGTCATGCAACCAAAGGGTCGACTACCACCCGCAGACACCTCAGGCGTTATTTACCGGGTCAAATGTCTAGACTGCACGGCCAACTACTGCGGCATGACCGACAAACGACTGAGTACGCGCATGCACGAGCACACTTTGGCCGTAAGGCGAAAGGATATTCGATCACATGTCGCCACAACCACCGGTTCGATTTTGACGGGACTCAAGTGCTCGGCCGAGCCAAAAACAGACTGGCGAAAGAAGTCACCGAAGCTTGGCAGTCAGATGCCAACTCTATCAACCGCAGCATTGACCTACGAGTGCCCTATGAGGTTTTCAAGCACCATTGGCGCACGAGAGGAGGACCAATGAGAAACGAGGCGGCTAGACCTATCGTACGTGAGCTGCGTGACCCTAAAAAGTCATGTCCGAATCATCTGACTCCATGTCCTGCACTTAATAATTTCAGAAATTATTTCCTTGATTATTCTCTGGTGTCCATATACCAGAAACCGCATAGAGAACGCTGAGGGACCCACTGAGGAGCCAAACCCCTCGTTGCTGCGTCACGCAGCAGCAGAATCATCGGCGAAACACGTGTCTGGGCTTTTAGCTAGTACCTATGTCGGAAGTACGGTAAAAATATCTAAGCCATATAATATTCATACTACTTGTAGTACTACTTGTTTGTTGGATGGGCATTACGTGGTTATTCCACAGTGTTTTATTGTCTTCGACCCAATTGTTCATTGAAATTTCGGATCTGACCCTTAAAAGTCATCTCCGAATCATCTGACTCCATGTTCTGCACTTAATAATTTCAGAAATTATTTCCTTGGTTATTCTCTGGAGTTCGTAGTTGTGCGGAAATTCATCATCTCGTTGCGTCACCAACTTATTTTCTTGCATTTGCGAACCCAAAATGCGTTCAGTTTGGCCTGTGTAATTAAAGGACAGTTAAGGCCTACGATGCGGTACACTACCCCAGATTACTCCTCTGTGTTAAGTCGGTGTTTGATTTTTCTCACCGTGCTGCACATAGTAGCTCAGATCTGACAAACAGTTTCCATCTTGGTTTCGGGTATTCCAACCAGTGCCAAATACCATGTGCATGTTAAGGAAATATTCCAGGGTTACCTAAATGACCAACCTGGACTTGAGGTGAATCACAGATCATGCTTAACAGAGATTAATGTCGGAAGAGATGGGCCTTGCGGATAGCATATCTTACGATATGGCTTTCAAATTTCAAGTAAGTCTGCCATCTGTAGACCAATTCAACTCCCACCCTGTCGTGCGCGTATTCTTCTCAGTTGGAGGGTAGTCAATCGGCAAAAATCAATGAGGCCGAAAGGTCGCATCAGGTAATCGTATAGGTTACATTCTCCAAATAAGGGTTTAACTAAATGGTCCATTAACTGTTTTCTTACTGTTAGGGTGTCTGGATAAGGACCAGCAATCCCTCCCAAAACTGCGGGCACAACGAATACCAGGAGGCAGATATAATGCTCCTCATAATGATCGCATGGATGATGCTTTCGTTTCAATTTCTGTAAATCGCAGTAAGGCATTTAGATTAGATTTCTTAAACTGTCTAACATATGAGTTGGCCTTAAGTAGCCATTTCCAGTTTCAGTCTTTATGTGTGTTCGACCGCGCAAACAGAGCATGTGTACGTTAAGTAACTATTGTGCCATTTAGTTCGCACCTGGTAAATGATATCGTGATGGGTCCATTATCTGGTAGATTTAAAAGCGAGTCTGAGCAAGGACCAGAAAGCAATACCAAAACTTTGGGTTAAATCCCTCTGAAAAGGCAAATTAAATTCACTGATCGCACTCAGGGTGCTTCCATATCTCAATATGCTCCGACTTAAAACCTACCCCCATAAAAATCAGCGTGGCAATATTCGGTGGCGGAGTCGCTGTTTCTGGCTGACGCCTTTTGAAAAAAAAGACCACATTTCGTTGCACTGCGCCGGTGCCTTGATTTTGCTGGTGAAAACGCTTTGGACTTACCTACCAGAGCCGATTTATTTGCGTGGTGTGGTGCTTTGAAGTTTCCACTTAGCCGAACCCTGCGTTTGCTTGTGGTGATCCACCTGATGTTTGACGAAGAAAACATCGCAGAAACAGTGCTCAGAAAGAAATTGGCGAATTCGCCGCCCTCCTTTTTTTCAGCCTGATGTGGTTAAAGCGTATCTTATGCTGCATTACTTCTGGGTCAACTTTCATGGATTCAAAGTAGGTATTCTATAAAGTAGTTGAATGATTACTTGATGGGGCAATCTCTGTATGTATGCATGTTATACCATACTCAGTTTACTGTCATTGGTAGCTTCCGTATCTCCTTTGCACGTATCGCGGAATGACAATTTAAATAAGGAATATAATTGCAAGGAAATACTTTAAATTTAAAATGATCGTCTCCAACCCTGGCATCTTTTCAAAAGGGCATATTTTAACACTTTTTGCCCTTTCATTTGCATACGCGAAACCGGTGGCTGCTTTTATCTGGCCTTTATTTATCGTAGGACGTTGTAGAGTTGAAAAGACCATCACTAGCACACATGTAATTTCATCACTTTCAGGTGAAATGGTCTTATAGCGAATGCTGCATGCGTAAGAATCGCACAGAAACCCGAGCCAAAGAAAATCTGAGTTCTCCGCATACGTGCATTGCTTTAGCATCGACTTGCAATCCGTCCGTTTTACCATAATTGAAAAGAATAGGTCAAATTAGGTTTGCGATATTTGATTTGGTTTTAAGTGTTTCCAGGGAGCCCGCTCGAGGAGGACGAATATTTTTAGTGTTCACATTGACCCCATTCAGTAGCGAAAACTGTGTCCTCATGCATACTTTTGCAAACGTGCAATTAGGCCTCCTGATATGACATACATGTCAGGTCTGCGAAGCCATTTACAACTTGAATTTATATATTTCCAACCTGGCCAAAGTAATGTGTATGTGATTAAGTAAATTTTGTCAGTTGATATTCTTTCAAATGCAGCAAAATTTCGTGCACTTTGCTATACAAAAAATAGAGGATTTGTACTTTTGAAGTTTGTACTTTGTCCACTGTAGGCTAACCCAGACGCAAATAAATCTTGACACAGAACACTTGTGTTAACGTACTGCGTACTTCCTTGGTTACGACTTGGGCAATCAGAAACTGCACTTGTAAAATGATGAATGTATCGGGTTTCGTAGTTCCGTGCCCGAGAACCAACTTTTATCCAAATAATAAACCTTTACTTTGACCTCTATTACCCTAGCCAAACACAAACTCTTATAACCCTTAAACACCTTATTCTGACTCTACGCATCCAAATACTGACCTTTAATCGAACCCATACACTCAAACTTACCTTTATTCAAGGCTTTCTAGAATACGGGCGTGTCCATTTTCCCGTTGACTGAATATTGTGACTTAGTTAAATTTAGGAATACGTCTTATTTTATTTCAATTTTCTTGCGCAAAAAGGTTTCGATTTCAAAGCGTTAATGGTATCCTTGAAAAAGTCACGATGTAAACATTTTGCTGTTCAATAAAAATAAGTAGTAATCAGTTTACGCTAGGATTCTGAAAGTATGTGATTACTTTTACATAAAAAGTAGTGCGTTAGTCTTAGTTGTACATATTATTTTAATGGTCGTGGGGGTTTGTTTTTGAATCAACTTCCTTTTCATACCTTGCATTAAGGTATAGGCTTACCAAAACAAATCAGCTGTCGTGTTTTGATTAACCGTTCTAATATACTAGAAACAAGTGCATATGTTTTGGTTGGTCAGATAAACTGTTCCCTCTACCCGTCCTAGCAACTACCTAACTCTCAATTTGCAGGCTGGATGTCAACAGTCTCCGTTTTCCCTAGGTTGGTTCGAAAAAGCCTGTATAAAATTTAACAGTAAAGCTTTAACTGACACATTTTGAGCAGTATTTTCCATACTATGATTGACATATACCCGTTATTATATTAATGTAGGCCTAAATAATGGCTGACTTCGGCTGAACAAACGGATTATATCAATGACCCATCCCATCATCACCTGGATTCACTTAATCAGGCAGTCTTAAAATCTAAATTTTGCACCTTTGGATGCTAAACTACTTTATGGCATGCCGTTTTACTTTTGTCCAACGCTTTCATTATGACCTATCGTATCGCCGAACGCTATTTCATTATTGGGCATTACACATAAATGCCATGGACCAAAGAATATAAATTTGAATTCGCACGTTCGGAAAAACCGTCGGAGCCACAAGCATTGGTTCGGCAGTCTAAAGGCAATGGATTCGCATGTGACAGACCAGGCTAATACGTGAGGTGAAATTGCGGCGTCGTGTGGGCAGGAGAGGTCGGGAGGTGCTGGGTGGTGGTCTTCCGTAGAAGTAGTAGTAGTAGAAGTAGTAGTAGTAGTAGTAGTAGGAGCAGAAATAGTATTAGAAGTGGTATCAGAAGTAGAAGTAGAGAGGGTGGTAGGAGGGTTAGTGTTAATGAAATATTTTGACGCGCGTACTTGCGCCGTAATGAAGAATGTTCAATAAGAATATGACATTCGGTGAAAAATGCATGAATTTTTCCTAACTTTGCTCGACAGAGATTTTCTCTCAAGAAACGCTAAACAATTTCATTCTTTTAGAGCTATGCGTCTTTAACAAATAATAAACAACAGAAATTAGGTGATGGAAAAATGTTTTCTGCAAACCGTGGTCAAAAATATTCTCTATTTAATACATTTTTCGTGTAAAATTTTTATTGCGTTCACTAAGAATTCCGTGTTATTTCGTCCCTTCTCTGATTATTTCTGGGAGACTTCGCTACTTTGAGACATGAAAAATTATCAAAGGAATGAAACTTCGTAGAAAATGGTCTACTTTATTCATGTGCGTTTTTGAAATTATGCGAATCCGAAGAGGTTAATTAAGTAGGATCACAGAAGTATCTAGCATAAATTTCTCTTCTTCAAAGAATCACCGAGAATAACTGGTGGCTCTTTAATTATCTTTAAAAGTGAAAAATATTGAATGAAATCGGAAACCATAAACGCATCTAATAAAACATGTCCTGCTTGGAATAATATAGTAGTTGGAAAACATTTTTAAATCCAACAGCCGTTAGCAAACAGCCATGGCCTCCTCAGATCCTAAGAATACTAGCGAATAGTGTTTAAACTAGCCGATGGAGCCTAGAGACTAGATTTAAACTGCTTTGCCACTATAGTGTCATATCTGTGGTCATAATTTCTAATTCGAGATGGTTAAAACATATTTCTAAACGTTGGTATATCAGGTCAATCTACGGTAGTATCACCCCAGCGTGCAGCCAGCTGAAAAATTACCCCTAAGAAAAAAAAAGAAACATTTTAAAATACGCCAGAGTGTTTCCTTCTAGGACGTGGATGGCAGCCTTTAGGCGTCCACATTCGACTCTCACCGAGGTGCAATTAAATGGACATCGTAAATGATCTTTGCGACTGGAACCAGCCCCTCGCAGACACAATCCAATACATCCTGGCTACCGTTTTTCTAGTGGATATTATCGTAGAGAATTGCATGCAAAACAAATGCCTACCTGTATTTTATTTTTTTGCACGCATTTGTCTGGATTTCATTTCCATTCTCAAAGATGTGAGAAATGCCGAAGGTGGAGCAGATGTCATTTTCAGAATGAGTCTGTAAAAGAACAGCAAATGTGTTCCTTGGCGTCTGGAGAGCAGTGGGAAAATATGACAGTTTGCATACCTATACTATTGAACAAAGGACCATGCAAGTTCTTCGCATTATGAGTAGTAACAAACGTGCAGGTAGGGCCAGGCCCGAAAGGCCGCATAGACTGACGTCTCAAAGGAATTTCGCTTATATTTTTTAAACATGCACCGCGCATCCTCATTTCCGCAGACTCAGGGATTCACCGGTTTTTCGAATTAATTTGCTATCAGACAATGCGGATTCAAGTACAACGATTGCTAGTAGATTGAAAATAGACATGAACGACTTATTTATCAGGAAGAGCGCATGCTCTAAACGCAAATAGGTGAAATGTCCATCTTCAGCCGTAGGTAGAGTAGGCAGCTGAATATTCCCAGCAAAAGCAAGGGAAATTGGAATGGCATTTCGGGAATAGTAGCCGACGTCAACTAGTCATACCAAAACACAGGCGGTGTATCACCCCAGGATTGAACCTGCGACCCATTGGGCAGCAGCCGAGCGAATAGTAGAAGCCTAAGCAGATAAATATTGCCAGCAAAGACAGCGGAGCCTGGAATGGCCATTTCTAGCTTAGATGCCGTCGTCAGCATGTCACGCCCAACCTCAGGGGGTGCAGCATCCGTGGATCGAACCCGGAAACCTTTGGGCAGAAGTCCAACGACTTACGCCTCCCGCCATGTGCACGTTGTCTTGATGGTTAAGGCCGAGAAACATTTCCTTGCGTTTTGGTTAAATGCTCACAGATCGATTGAGCTCTTGCCTGAGGCTTACTATCTGGCCCCACCAGGATAGGCTCAGTGGCTAATAATAACCTTGACAGATGTTTAATGCACGCCAATACAAGGCAGACTGGAATGTACATTTATGGCTCCGTAGCTGCTGTTAGCCATTCATACTTGACCCAAGGTGGTGCAAGACCCGAGGCTCAATCCCGCAACCCTTTAGGCAGTAATCACAAAACTCTAGCCATTAAATAACGGACTCTTTGTCTTACCGGTTTAGATCTGGACTATTCACATGCATTCGCGGATGTGTGCTTACTGATCGCTCACGGAACCCACTCGTTTCGCTCTACCCTAAGACTTACTATGTAGCCCCGCTAGGCTTCGCAGAGTGGCTAGTAGCAAAGAAGACAAATGTTCATTGCCTGCAAATCAAGGGTAAATGGAATGGCCATTTCTAACTTAGTAGCCCTCCTCAGCAAGTCAAACTCAAGCCCAGGTGGTGCGGCACACTAGGATCAAATCCGCGATCCCTTGAACAGTTTCTCCAAAGCTCTACTCATTGTGCAATCTTCTCGTTTTCTTGCCGGTTAAGATCAGGAATATTTACTTGCATTCTTTGGTGTACGCTTACCGTTCGCTCTTCCCTGAGGCCTACTTTACATATTCTAAGGATAATCCCAGTGGCTAATAACAGCCTAGGCAGATGTTTAATGCAAGCACAGACAAGGGAGCCTCGAATGCCCATTTCTGGCTAAGTAGCCGTCGTCATTCAGGCATACCCACTCACAGGTCGTTCAACACCAGAGGCTCGAAAGCGTGACACCTTGGGCAGATGGCCGACGCACTGCCCCATTGAGTCACAGGTTCCTTGTCTTGCCTGTTTAGATCAGGAATATTGACTGTATATCGTGGACGCTCACGCCATGTATTGCTCCAGCCGAGGATCACACCTGCGATCCCTTGAGCAGAAATCCAACACTCTAGCCATTGAGAAACGTACTCTTTGTCTTACTGGTTTACATCAGGAATAATGACTTGCATTCATGAATGAAGGCTTACCGATCGCTCATGCAACTCACTCATTCCGCTCTGCCTTGAGTTCCACTTTCGAGCCCCACCAGCTGCCGCACAGCGTCTAGTCGTAGCCTAGCCAGATGAATATTGCTGGAAAAGACAAGAAAGACAAGAATAAGCATTTTTGCCTTAGTTACCGTAGTCAGCCGAGCGTACCCAACCCCAGGTGTTGCACCTACCTAGGATCGAACACTCAACTCGTTGGGCAGAAGTCCAATGCTCTACACATTGAGCTACGGGCTCGTTATCTTGTCAGTTTTAATCGGGAATATTGACTTGCATTCTTTAATAAAGGCTGATCAGGATGGCCTTGTTTATTGCACACCGCCGAGAGCTTAATGTGCGGTATTACCGTTGCTGTTTTTCCTTCCGTCGTCAGACAATCGTGTTCCTTTTTTTCAAATCCAGTATAGAATGGTCATTTAAGAAGTTCTCAACTATTGGCTTAATGGGTACACGTTCGTTTGTCACTGTCTGGACTAAATAATCCGAAGTTAGTAATGCTTCTCAGGTCTGACTCATTTTTAAGACAGAATATGGTGTTTATTTGAGCCCCTCAGTTGATGGCAGACACATTGCGAAGGGTGATTACTACGAGATTTGTGCAAAAGGAATGATCGCTTCCAGAATTATCGTCGTCGTTTGGCAGTCTTGTGACATCCCCGGATGCTAAACGATGGATATTCAGAAGGGATTATCACAAAGCAACGTGTAGTACCACGAAACTTATTACCATCAACCAGCCAAATCCACCACTCAAGGCTTCATTGGCTCGGATCTGGCAAATTTTGGTTTTTTCGAAAATATCACCCCACCCCCAACCCATCAAGTTGCCTTGGGGTCCCGCAATCGACCATTATTTTGAGCGATTTTGGTGCCAGCTGCTGCTGTCCCGATTATTGGCAGATTAATAATGGGCGTGACTGATCAATCAAAAGGAAGCACCTATTTTCAATATATAGACGTTGATGGTCAGTAGTTAGAAGCAAACGACGTGTTACTTATTTCTGAGCACGAATTGAGGCCCACTCGGAGTTTGCTAAATGCGGTAGTTGTGCAGAGTGAACATAGCAGCCATTTTCGAGTGCACTTCTTCGGAGCTCTCCAAAACTGACTCAGATATCATAACGCTCGATAAAAAATTTTTTGTACCAAGACAGTAACATGCGGCTTAAAAGACAGGTTCTCGGTCAGTGATACAGAAATTTTCCTATACGGAGAACGCGGATTTTCGCTGTGCTGCAGGTAGGTGTGAGGTTCTAAGTCTATTTGTTGGTCTCCCACTCGCACAGATCATTTGCTGTATGGCCATTTTACCTGAAGACGCCAAATTCCTTGGATGTTAATCATGTTCCTTGCAGTTTACAAGGTCATTCGATGAGCAAAAGCCAGAAGAAATACGTCAATGGTTTCTTTCGTGCCTAGGACAGGGCAAGAAATGTTGTCATGAGCGCCCTTGTGGGAAGATGTTTTGGTTGGAATTCGTAGCCCGTTGGGATAAATAGCCCATTGGGATAGTTCCAATAAAGTCCTCTTCAGCTAACCGTTTTAAGCCCATCTAGATCCAATCGCTTCTTTGGATTCACTTCGTGTTGTCCGCAAATAAAAACCCAACCATGTACCCTGCGGACGAAAATACAATTCAGTAATATGAGAGGATTAGTGAAATATGCATAATCCCCTTACAGCCAAATGTCTGCAACCTTACAGCAAGTCTGGGTTTTTAAGTAGTAAATAGCTAAGCTACTGTAAAAATGGGCTGCAGCTTAATAACGAGAACACATACTACTGAAATTACAGACGGTGAAGGCAAATTTTACGTATTTTTTTGCAGTCGTACATATATTTAATATTTGCATTCAACATGCACCGTAAATTTCTAAAGGGCGTGACGAAGGTGAAGATAGCAGTGAACTCAGCACTCCTTTCTTGTCTATACACACAAATCTGCCGTTAATTAAATATTAATGTACTTGGTATAATGCCTAATGCCATTCTCTAAACTGCACTACAAAAAGAGTCTTCTTCATGTGGCTAAAGCGTTGGCTGTTCTTAAGCATTCCCTTGCTGTCATGGGTTCGAATACAACCAAGGCTACCAAGGTTTCCTCAATTGGGTCAAATGATGTCTATCCAACGTTATATAGTGACAAAATAAAACATTTTGTTTTAGTAGGTTAACTTTACTTCCGTGAAAATCGACACACAATTTTTGTAGAATTTGACAATAAATTACGTTTTATTGACTAGTTATTTTTTCTTACTTTGACTGGCATTAGGAGATGGTATTCGCCTTACATAGATGGATTAGTCTTCTACATTGTTGACATATTTTGTTCATAGCGCCTTCTGTTTCATTTGTTTGCCTACCAATTTCCACTCACCTCCCAATTCCCATCCGGAACCAGTATCTATCTGTTATCTAAGTTACTTGAACTTTCAACCAATACCATTGCTGCCTTTTACCCACCTCGCCAACGCGCCAGTCATCTAGTAAAAGTATCTGACCTCTGACCTACCTCCCCTAATTACGACCCCCGAATCGACCTAGCAAACCATAACCGGATTTCGCACTTTCGACCTGCCTGCCGCATGGATCAGCTTTTATTGCACTTTGGCTGCGCACAGTCGAATCCCGATATGCCCTGCGGCAAATTGCAAGAGAGGGTACGAAATTCCGTTATGTAGCGGCGACATTGTCAATGGACATTGCTACTGAGCTGCGCGATATTATCGATAGTCACCGAGACCCCATATACTCCTCTAAAGGAGGTAGTTCTATAGCGCATCTCTATATCAGCATAAAAACCTCTTCAGTGTTTGATTTTCGAGTATGACCTTGGTGATAGGAAGCCTGCGCCACTTCGTAGGCGCCTGGAGCAGCTACCGGACGGTCAAAAGCTTGCTGGCACAACGTTCAAGCAGTTTATTTTCCCAGTGGCTGCCATCATCTGTGCAAGCTATTCTTGCGCCAAATTGCCTTTCCTCGTCTTTCCAAGTGCTTGCTGAGACAGATCACCGCATTACCGAGTTCTACCAACCACCTCTTAAAGCTCACTGCTTCCAGCCATGTCATAGCTACACCTAACATTCAAAGACGTTGTAAAACGCCTAGATGCACTCACCCTTGAAGTTTTCCAGCTTCGTGCTAGTCGTCGAAGCCCTTCCAATACCCGCCGACCGGAGTCTCCCACTCCAATTTCGAGCCCATCCACAAACGATGGTTTCTGCTGGTACCATCACACCTATGAATCCAATGCCCTTCACTGCCAGTCTCCGTGTCGGTACAAAGAAATCCTCCGCGGAAAACTTACCTGGCGGAACTTGGGTGGTCAATCCTCTCCAAGTCGCTTTCCTCATATTTTCGACAGGAATTCGTCCTGGTACTTCCTTGTGGGCACTACTGCTGACATCACTCTAATTCCACCCACTTCGAACGACCAAAATTCACCGAACTCTTCCGTTTCTCTCCAAGCAGCTAATAATACCTCCCCTAAAATGTTAAGTCAAAGATCTCTAACTCGAGATCTTAGTTGCGATGTTCGTTTCGCCGGACATTTACTATTGCCGAAAGTTCATACTGCCATTCTCGGAGCCGATTTCATATCATCTTTTGGTCTCCTCGTTGATATAAAGTCCCGTAAACTAATCGGCCGGATGGCATCTTTATACTCTTTATGTTAAACTTGTGCGTTTTCATCCCCTTGTCCGAGCATTTCAACAGTCCCTTCGTCCACTCTCTATCATCACTCGTTTTCGAAATTTCCATCTCTCACCTGACCCTCACAGTTTTATCACCCTACTAAGCATTCACGTACCGGCCCACCTGTTTTTAGCTGTCCTTGTCGTTAAGCCCCATATAAGTGAGCTATCAAAAAGGCTGCCTTCAACCATATGATGCAGGTAGGTCTAGTGTGGCCATCCACTAGTCCATAGGCTGCTCCCATACATATAGTGTGCAAGAAGTTTCAAACTGACTGGCGCCCATGCGGTGATTACCGATGGTTGAACAACTGCACTGTTCCTGACAGATATCTGCTTCCCCATCTCCATGATTTTTCATCTAGCATAGCCGGTGCAACAATCTTTTCCAGCATTCACATAGTCAAAGCCTTCCACTAAATCCCCGTTGCTCCAGAAGAAATCTCGGAAACGGTGATTACAACCCCATTCGGTCTTTTCAAGTTCGTCAGGATGTCTTGTGGACTCCGAAACTCCGCTCAAACGTTTCATCAACGAAGTCCTCCGGAACTTCACTTGCGTTTTTGTTTATGTCGATGATGTTCTGGTCACAAGTTCCAGTGAGCACGAACACCTACAACACCTAAGTCTCATTAACGAACGATTGAACCAATTTGGTATTTAATTAACGCCTTTAAATGCATTGTTGTTGTTCCCTCGTTCCTGTTCCTAGGACACCGTGTAGATGATTTCTGTTGTCATCCCATAAACGAAAAAGTTTCAGCTATTCACGAGTTCCCTACTCCACCTCCTTTCTGACAATTGCGCCGTTGTATAGGCCTTGTCAACTTTTACCGTCGCTTCATCCCTCACTGTGCTCAATTGCTGTTACCTCTCACTAATCTTTTACGTGGAAGCAATCGCAAGTTTTATATTCCTGGCACAGCTAGGGACGCTTTTCAACCTGTCAAAGAGACCCTTACGGATACAACTGCCCTTTCTTACCCTCTAAAGGGTGACGCTTCCAATTGTGTCATAAGTGCAGCCCTTCAGCAACAGACCCCCACGGGTATCCGAACCTTGGCCTTCTACTCTGCCAAACTGACACCATCCAAGATTCGTTATAGCGCTTTCGGTAGAGACCTCCTCGCTTTGTATTTAGCCATTAAACATTTTCGTAACTTTGTTGAAGGCAGAGATTTTTGAATTTATACGTACCACATACAGCTTACTTATACTTTCTCTACTCCCTCTGACAAGTATTCACTCTTAGAGGCCCACCATCTCGATTTTATTTCTCAATACACTAAAGATATTCGAATTTATTAAGGATATTTCTAATGAAGTCGCTTTCTCTCTCTACCTGGAGTTAATGCTATTATCCACCCTCCCTTAACTAGGAGCGCATGCCGGAACTGCAGCCCCAGCCGAATTTTACTGAATACCTCGAACATACTACTCTTCATATCAAGGCCATTTCCAGCAAAACCTTCTTCAACACATGAGAGAACTTGGTTTGGCCTACCAACGCAAGCGCACGGCACCCAGGTTCTACGTCACTCGACTAGCACTCAGTCTTTCTTTTGGCTCTTTGAGCCCTGCTAGAACCTCTTAAGCTCTTAGTAATATCTCGGGTGGCCTATTTGTTGCACCAAGCGCGGCTTAGACAGCGGACTCAGATCCAATGAGTTTCCTGCCCATGGGTGTTCCTGCTTCAGATTTCAGGACAGCAAAGTAACTCTCCTTATTAACTACCTCGCCCCCGGCTGCCGTCGCTGACCTCGGTAACATGCTGGTGGAAACGAACTTTCGATTCTACGCCTACACAGATTCCCCGGTGCTTTACCGCTGGAAATCTGCTGCACGGCCCGGATGGTTTCTGATAGGGAAGGTGGCAGATACAGGTCATTTTTCGTGTACACTTGAGGGAGTCGGTCAATGGTAGCATCAGAGATGGCTGATGAGCATTTAAGGACACTTCTGATGTGCTTGGACCAGCGCTTTAGAATTTGCGATTTCTCTGTCAGCAGTGTTGTGCCATCAGAGCTGAGCAGCATCGCAGTCACCTTGATACACGGGCCGTAGATGGCCTTGATGGATTGAAAAAGTTTTTCAATTCATTGCGGTCCACATACTCCTGGATTTCCTCAGCCCTTCGGATCATCCTGGCGTCCTTCATCTCCCGCCGCCATTGACGTAAAGGCGGTTGCATCTGAAGAAGGTTGCTTTGGTGGCGTCAGTTCGTAGGTCCATGTAGGCTTTGTGTATTTTATTCTTCGCCGCGATTAAGTTGCTAATGTTGGCGTCATTGTCATCAAACAATTCCTTGTGTTGATGGCGTGCGCGTCTGAGGACTTCGAGGGCAGTGGACTGGATGACATTTCCCAGTTGGCACCATCGTATTTTCACGGTGCCGTTATTATCTGGAGCATGTAGGTTCTCTAGTTTTTCAGTTAATAGGTTGTTGAAATCAAAACAGTAAGCAGAAAAATTTAACAAAGCAGTAGTTAACTTACCTGGCGGTCGCTTACCATGGGGCCTTCGACGGGATTGAAGTCGGAGCCTCATCTGGGAGATGATGAGGCGGTGATCTGTCCAACCATCGGCATCGCGGATCTTCTGGTTACCAGTACGTCCTGACCTACTCGCCTCCAGACGAGAACATAGTCCAGCAGTTGCCAGCGCCGCGACCGTAGAGTGCATTCACGTCGCCTTCTCCCGCGACGGAAGGCGGAAGAATGTGTTGGTCAGGAGGAGACGGTGTTCTGCACACTTGCGCAGAAGGAGGCCGTTATCTTAACAGCTACCGAGACCGTGGGGACCCAGCATTCCCTGCCAGGCAGCGTGGTCTATTCCGACGCGGACATTGAAGTCATCAAGGACGATTAACTTGTCCGCCTTCGGCACACATGCCAGCAGGGCTTGTGGGTCCTCGAAGAATTTGTCCTTCGCCGTATCAGAGCTCGTCATTGGGGAGCGTAGGCACTGATGATGGTGGCGAACTGGACTCCCAGAATAGGCAGGCGGAGGCTCATCAGGCGATCATTGATACCCTGCGGCAGACAGGGCAGACGTCCCACGATGTCGTTCCGGAAGGAAAAGGCAACACCAGGGTCGCGTCGCTTTGTCGTTTACCGGCCGCTCCAGAAGAAGGTGCGACCGGCACCCACCGCCTCCAGCTGACCCGGTTTAGAGAATTGGGTCTCGCTGAGAGCGGCAATGTCCACCTAGTAGCGCGCCAGTTCCTGAGCGACTAGCGCTGTCCTCCGTTCCGGACGGTTGCTCCTAGGATTGTCTAAAATGGAACGAACATCCTCCGCTGCTAGTGTGAGTGGACTTACCCGAGCAGCCTGGAGAGTATGGCGAGGAGGATAAGGGTGGGTGGTATTGTTGTTTGTTTGAGTTTTACAACCACGTATTTTGCGATATGCGAGCCTTGGCCGGCTGCAGAAGACGTAATACTCAGCATTTGATTAGGGCACCTTTTCTAGCCCCTTCCTCCGCGAGGAGGCAAGCAGTGCTATGTCTTGGACATCCCAGACGGCTGCCGCACTCCACTATGGGTAACGGTTTTGTTTGAGTGGGAGGGCGACCCGAGTTAGCCTGGGCTGCCTACGGGCCCCCACCGTAGGAATTTTTGAGAGGGGGAGGTGGGAAGTTCGGGAGTCAGGCATACCGGCTGTGGAGGCACACACACAAGAGGAGACCCTCACCTGTTTTAGCCCGCAGGTCGTGACGGTTGCCCGGGGTGTGGCCGCTGGGAAAAACCAACTTCGAGGAGCCACAGGTGAGAGTTTGGTAGCAGTTAGAGGCGGCCACAGGAGCATTCACCACCTGTACGAGACAAATGGAGCGACCAAATGCTATATGTGCGGTAATAACCCTTACTAGTATCCCTACACCCCAAATGCCAAACAACAGTTTGACCATCGTAGTCCAACGATGTCCACCGTATGCTCCATGGAAGGGTGGAGCGGGGACGGTGACTTGCGCGTGAATTAGTTTTAATTGATAGTAGCCTTGTGCTGCAGCTACCGCACTCTCTCCTTTTCCCCTACCTGAGCCAGATGTCAAGACAGAGTTAAGAAGACCAGAGGCGGAAGAGGACGCAGGTGGCTGGCGCGGCCGGGTCCCTAAGTCCTAGCCGCCCCTAGGCGTGCCACCACACCTCCCATGTTCGGCATTTGTTAGCGAAATGCAACCCGAATAACGCATGCCGTGCCCTGATGTGGCCCCGTGTAGGTCCAACGCATCTTCCACGTGGCCCGTTTAGGGGGCCACACACACGACGACAGTTTGACCGTCGTAGTCCGACGACGTCCACCGTATGCTCATGGGAAAGTTGAGCAGGGACGGTGACTTGCGCGTGATTTAGTTTAAAGTGATAGTAGACTTGCGCTGCATCTACCGCACTCTCTCCTCCTCCCCCATCTGAGCCCGGTGTCAAGACAGAGTCAAGAAGACCGGAGGCGGGGAGGACGCAGGTGGCTGGCGCGGCTGGGTCCCTTAAGACCTAGTCGCCCCTAGGCGTGTCACCACACCTCCATGTTCGGCATTTGTTATGGGAGCGCAACCCGAATAACGCATGCCGTGCCCTGATGTGGCCCCCGTGTTTGTCCAACGCATCTACCACGTGGCCCGTTTAGGGGGCACAAAGACAAAGGAGACTGGAATGGACGTTTCTGGCTTATTAGCCGTCATCAGCCAGCCATACCTAATCCCAGGCGCTGCGGCGCCCGAGCCTCGAACTCGCGACCTTGTTGGGCAGAAGTCAAACGCTCTACCCACTGCGCAGAGAGCTCGTTAGGCCACACACACGACAGTTCGACCGTCGTAGTCCGACGATGTCCACCGTAGGCTCATGGGAAAGTTGAGCAGGGACGGTGACTTGCGCGTGATTTAGTTTAAAGTGATAGTAGACTTGCGCTGCATCTACCGCACTCTCTCCTCCTCCCCCACCTGAGCCCGGTGTCAAGACAGAGTCAAGAAGACCGGCGATGGGAGAGGGCACAGGTGGCTGGCGCGGCCGGAGCCGCCCCTGGGCGTGCCACCACACCTGGCTCGGATCCCACAGAGTGGGGGTGCCATAAAGACCACATTAAGAAGGAGCCATTGCAGCCTGACTCTCAGTCCGCTAGTCAGCCACTCCACACAAAACACACATTGGGCTGACCACGCGGTCCGAGTTATCCCGTCAGTTGGCAACCTTCCAAGCCACGGCTTTTAGCGCACCGTGATAGTTTCAAGCGCATCAGATTGTTTATAGTGAGGAATATGCGCTGAGCTGTCGACCTCACTCTCTCCCCAACCCCCACAAGACTACTGTCCGAGCCGGTCAGTTGCCTGATGTGGGAGTGGGCGCATTGGCTGACGGATCGGCGTACCCGTCTTCGCGCGCCACAGCACGACCTGGCCCCCATAACGCACACGCCAGGATTCACTAACTCAGGGGATATGGAGGAGCCATCGCCGTCTGACTCCCAGTCCACTGGTCAGCCACTCGACACACACAGCACATACACTGAGCCGACGTCGTGGTCTGGTGTAATCGTCAGATTGGCAGCCTTCCCAGCCACGGGTTCTAGGAAACCGTGATATACTCAGGTACATGGTGATTGTAAAGGTGTGGTCGATGTTTTGGTGAAGATAGTGTGTTCAGATGTAGCTAAGCCTCCGGTGGTTTACCGCAGGTTTTTGTGAATGCGCATGTGACCGAAAAGGCCCATGCGATGAGTGAATGCACGAGGACAGTGAGGGCAGTGGAGGCGGCGATCTCTGCTGTGTGTTGGAGCTCCAGGAACTGGTTCACCAGTCTCTGTACGATGGATTCGCAAGTGACCGACCAGGCCTATGCGTGAGGTGAATGTGCGGTTGCAATGAGGACAGTTTAGAAGGGAGTCCCCATCGCTGATTGTGGTAGTGGTGGTGACAGTGGTGGTTGTGGGGGGGGGTAACACGTGCTGAGCATTGTGATGCGGTCTCGATGATGGTGGGACTAGTGGAATTGATGCCAGGGGTGAGGGTGGAGGAGTCCGAAGGATGGTTGACAGAAGTAGACGTAGAATTTTGAATTGTCGGATTGTTGATGCATTGCTTCCGAAGATGTCCGACTAGGCCGATTCGCGCGCGGAAGGTGCGGTGACAGCACGGGCATGTTGGAAGGGCCTGGGCATTGGCGATGTTGATCCGGGGCGCTGGTGACTTTCGTGCCGCTCTTTTGGTCTTGGCAGCGGCGATCCTGTTGGCTTCGTAGATTTCTGCCCCTGTCTTCACTGTTCTCCTCCAAGCCGATCGATTTCGGGCAAGGTCCTCCCAGGACTCTGGATTGATCTGCAATTGCTTCAGGGAGGTCTTCAGAGTGTCTTTGTAGCGTCGTACTTGACCCCCTTCTCGACGAGAACCTATGGCGAGATCTCCATAGAAGAGTCGTTTGGGTAGCCTTTCGTCATCCATCCGCACAAGGTGACCGCTCCAGCGCAGTTGCAGTTGTTTCAACTTAGCGAAAATGCTGAGAATGCCTGTTCGTTCCAGCACTTCCGTGTCCGGTATCCTGTCTTGCCAACTCAGCTTTAGTATTCTGCGGAAACAGCTGAGGTGGAAGTGGTTGAGCTTTCGTGCCTGCTTTTGGTAGATTGTCCACGTCTCCACTCCATACAGCAGCGTTGGCAATATGACAGCTTTGTACATCTTGAGTTTGGTTCTGAGGTGGAGACCATGTCGATTCCAGACCACATTTTGCATGCGTCCAAAGGCATGGCTGGCTTTAGCGATCCGATGGGCGATCTCATCGTCGACTTTGGTGCTGCGTGAGAGATTGCTGCCTAGATACGTGAAGGTATCTACAGATTTAAGTTGGGTGCCATTGACATTGATGTGAGCTGCGGTGTATAGGGTGTTTGGCGACGGATGATGCATCACAACCGTTTTCTCAGTGTTGGTGCGAAGTCCGAAGTTGTCACAGGCGGCAGCGAAGAGGTCCATGCTCCTTTGCATTTCCTCTTCTGTCGTTGTATTGAGTGCGCAGTCATCAGCGAATAGAAGTTCATGGATAGTCGCTGTGGAGACACGCGAGCGGAAGTGCATTCGTCGTTGGTTGAGGAGTCGGCCGTCTATCCGGTAGGCGATGCGGATCCCGGGGCGTTCGTCACGGTAGGCATCCATTAACATGGCAGAGAACATGAGGCTGAACAGGGTGGGAGCCAATACGCAGCCCTGCTTCACTCCGTTGGTCACTGCGAATGCTTCAGATACTGTCCCGTTGTCAGTAACGCGCGCCATCATCCCGTCGTGAAGCTGACGTACCATATGCGTGAACCGTTCAGGACAGCCGAATTTCTGCATGATTTTCCACAGCCCGTTGCGATTCACCGTGTCAAAGGCTTTCGTCAGGTCCACAAAGGTAGTGTAGAGGTGAGTCCGCATCTCTTGGCACTTCTCTTGCAGCTGGCGAGCAGCGAAGATCATGTCGATTGTTCCTCTGTGTCGTCGGAAGCCGCATTGACTTTCCGGGAGCAGTCCTTGCTCCAGGTGAGCGTTCAAGCAGTTGAGGAGAAAGCGGGCGAAGATCTTTCCAGCGATGTTCAGTAGCGAAATTCCTCGGTGGTTTTCAAAAAGTTGGCGGTTTCCTTTCTTCTTGTATAGGTGGACAATGATGGTGTCTTTGAAATCCTGAGGGACTTTGTCCTTTGTGCCACATCTCCTGGAAGAGCACTGTGAGTCGATTCATCAGCTGGGGTCCACCATGCTTGTAAACCTCAGCAGGGATCTTGTCCGAGCCAGGTGCTTTCCCGCTGGAGAGTTGCTGCACTGCTCTGATGGTTTCTTGAAGAGAGGGCGGGAGATCAAGGTTGGCGTTGATTTCCACTTCAGGCAGGCGATCGATGGCGGCGTCGGAGATGGTGGAGGGCTGGTTGAGAACGCTTTGAAAGTGCTCTGACCATCGCGTCAGGATTTGCGTCTTCTCGGTGAGCAGCGTCCTGCCGTCGGCACTGAGAATAGGGGCGGCTCCTTTGACTGGAGGTCCGTAGACAGCCTTGGTGGCGGCGAAGAAGTTCTTTCCATTCGTTTCGGTCCGCGTACCCTTGGATTTCCTCGGCTTTGCGCGTCATCCAGGCATACTGCATCTCCCGCAGCCGTTGCTGTACAAGACGGCGACTTTGGTAGAAGGCTGTCTTGTTTGCAGCGGTAGGGCGAGCAATGTAGGCTTTATGTAACTGGTCCTTTTCGACAAGCAGAGCGTTGATAGCTGCGTCGTTGTCATCGAACCAGTCTTGGTGCTGACGACGTGTGCGGCCGAGGACATCCAGGGCAGTGGATTGGATGATGTCTCTCAGCTGACACCAGCGGTTCTCCACGGAGATGTCCGCGTCGGCGACTGGAAGGTTGGCTAGACGGTTGGCCAGTTCGTTGCTGAAATGTAGATGGTTAACAGGCACATTCAACAAAACAGTATTCAACTTACCTTGTGGTCGCTTACCTTGGGGTCTCCTGCGGGGTTGCAGACGGAGCCTCATCTTGGAGATGACGAGGCGGTGATCCGTCCATCCATCGGCATCGGGGATCGCCTTTGTCACCAACACGTCCTGTTTATCTCGCCTCCGGACGAGAACATAGTCCAAGAGGTGCCAGTGTCTCGATCGAGGATGTACCCAGGTCGCTTTTTGCCGCTTTGGGAGGCGGAGAAGCTGTTGGTCAGAATAAGGCGGTGTTCAGCGCAGGTTCGTAGGAGAAGAAGACCATTGTCATTGAAGCCAGCGAGACCATGGGGACCCAGCACTCCTCTTCACGAGGCTCAGTCTGTGCCGACGCGGGCGTTAAAGTCACCAAGGACAATTAACTTATCCGCCTTCGGCACAGTCGCCAAGAGGGAGTGTAGATCGTCGTAGAATTTGTCCTTCGCCGCATCAGAGCTCGTCATTGGGGAGCGTAGGCACTGATGATGGTGGCAAATTTGTCTCCCCAAAGAGGCAGGCAGAGGCTCATAAGACGATCATTGATACCCTGCGGCAGACAGGGCAGACGTCCCACGATGCCGTTCCGAATGGCAAAGGCGACACCAGCGTCGCGTCGCTCTGCCTTTGGTCGGCCACTCCAGAAGAAGGTGTAGCCGGCACCCACCTCCTCCAGCTAACCCTGTTCAGAGAATCGGGTCTCGCTGAGAGCAGCAATGTCAACCTTGTAGCGCGCCAGTTCCCGAGCGACTAGCGCCGTCCTCCGTTCCGGCCGGTTGCTCCTCCGATTGCCTGGAGAGTATGGCGAGGAGGATGGGGATGGGTGGTATTGTTGTTTGTTTGAGTTTTACAACCACGTATTTTGCGATATGCGAGCCTTGACCGGCTGCAGAAGACGTGATACTCAGCATTTGATTATGGGCACCTTTTCTAGCCCCTTCCTCCGCGAGGAGGTAAGCAGTGCTATGTCTAAATAGAGCTGCTCGGACATCCCAGACGGCTGCCGCAATCCACTATGGGTAACGGTTTTGTTTTAGTGGGAGAGTGACCCGAGTTAGCCTGGGCTGCCTACGGGCCCTCACCGTAGGAATTTTTGAGAGGGGGAGGTGGGAAGTTCGGGAGTCATGCATACCGGTTGTGGAGGCACACACACCACAGGAGACCCTCACCTGTTTTAGCCCGCAGGTCGTGACGGTTGCCCGGGGTGTGGCCGCTGGGAAGAACCCAACTTCGAGGAGCCACAGGTGAGAGTTTGGTAGCAGTTAGAGGCGGCCACGGGACCATTCAGCACCTGTACGAGACAAATGGAGCGACCAAATGCTATATGTGCGGTAATACCCCTTACTAGTATCCCTACACCCCAAATGCCAAACGACAGTTTGACCATCGTAGTCCAACGATGTCCACCGTATGCTCCATGGGAAAGTGGAGCAGGGACGGTGACTTGCGCGTGATTTATTTATAAGTGATAGTAGACTCGCGCTGCATCTACCGCACTCTCTCCTCCTCCCGCACCTGAGCCAGGTGTCAAGACAGAGTCAAGAAGACCGGAGGCGGAAGAGGACGCAGGTGGCTGGCGCGGCCGGGTCCCTAAGTCCTAGCCGCTAGGCGTGCCACCACACCTCTATGTTCGGCATTTGTTAGCGGAGCGCAACCCGAATAACACATGCCATGCCCTAATGTGGCCCCCATGTAGGTCCAACGCATCTTCCACCTGGCCCGTTTAGGGGGCCACACACATACTTACACACACACACAAACATCGACCCTAACTTGCAAACATGTTCTTTTGTATTCGCCCTGCGTGGATGGTATTCGTATGCCACTACTTTGATGGAACATTTCGAGTTCTATCACGCACAGAAAAGTATTTCAAAATCGTCCGTGGCGACCGTACCGAGGCAGTATCAGTTGACCGCTTGAAGGTGGCTTATACCACGCTTTTGCATCCGGCCCTAACAGCCAGATACCCACTTCTGTATCCTGGGCTCATACCTGATACCTATGCGCCTTCCCCTACCCCACCAACATTACCCCTTACGCGCAGTGGTCATCGTGTCCATTTCCCTGATCGTTTCCACATTTTTTCATAATGCCTAACACATCTTTGTTTTCAAAATTACTTTTTGACTTCCATTCCCCTAGCAGAGGGAGTAATGTAGCATTGTGTTTTTGAAGGCTTAAAAATACTGCCTTAAAATGTGACACAACTTTTGTAAAATTTGACAGTAAGTTAAGTTTTATTGACAAGTTATTTTTTCTTACTTTGACTGGCGCATGTAAGCTAGGGGATGGTATTTGTCTTACATATAAGGATATACGGATTCGTCTTCAACAGGTACGCTAAAACCACATCGATCAAGTCAAGTCAAGTTTATTAAGGGAAAGATAGGCAAACGCCTTTGAACTCCCTCTTGGTTACAGTATGGCTAAAAAGCCTCTGGTACATCATGAAAATGTAAAAAAGTTGGTTTGCATAATAGCGTGCGGAAAATAAGCAGCTGTTGGCTCATCAAAAAGAGTAAACATAAATGTGTACTTGCATATGCCGAGTAGCATGAGTACATGCTATTATTAGTGACGAGATTCTCGTGAGTGAGGCATATGCGACGAGTTTGAGCTAATAAAAAATGCTATAAAAATGGTACTGTAATATAGTAAGTAGTATTGTCCTATAAGAGTGTTATTCAACTGGGACGTGACTAAGAAGATCTGGGGATATTATAGTGGGCACTGCTATACTGGTCCAGGTTTTTTTCTTAAAAAGCTCAACGGAAGTAGCCATAACAACATCCAGAGGCAGAGCATTCCAAGCGTCGACCGCTCTCTTGGAGAAGAAGAACTTTCGTGTATCCAGTCTGGCCCCAGTTACACGTAGTTTGAGTGGATGCCCTCTCAAGTTCGTGGTTGTTGCTAACTGGAAGAAGTCTCCGGGTGCGAGGCAGCAGCCCTGACCGCACATGATACGGAATGTTTGTATCAGGTCACCTCGTAGCTGCCTGTAACTCAAGGGAAAGAGATTAAGGTTAGCTAATCGGGTTTCATAGGGTAATGAGCCCCTGTCCAGTCACAAAGTTTGGTTGCACGTCTTTGAGCCTTTTCGAGGATATTGAGGTCTTTCGCGTTCCAGGGTCTCCAAGCTTGGATAGCGAACTCCAATTGCGGCCGCACAAAAGTTCGAAAGACTTTGGCAAAGCAGTCTTCATCAAAGGCACAGAAAGCCCGCTTGACAAGGTACAGGGCTGACATCGCAGACTTGGCTACCTTTGAACAATGCAGCGAGGGTTTAAGGGAGCGTGAGATCCACACTCCCAAGTCCTTCTGCGCGTCAACTTCTTGCAATGGTATACCATTCAGGTAGTAATCCATGAGGTTCGGAGTGCTAGTTCTACCGACTCGTAGAATAGTGCATTTTTTCTCATTGAACGGCAAAAGCCAGTCCTTTGACCATTGTTGAAGTCGGTTTTAGGTTTTCCTGCAAATGCTTTTACGTCAGCTGCAGTTCTGATGACCCTCCATAGCTTAATGTCATCCGCAAACATGGCGACATCACAATCCAATCCATTGATGCAGTCGTTGACGTACAAAAATGAACAGAATAGGGCCAAGAACGGAGCCCTGGGGAACTCCACTTTCAACCGCAACCTCCGCCGACTGCTGGTTACCGACATGGACGGTTTGAGCGGCCAAATAAGAAGCTTTTGATCCATCTGAGGAGATTACCCCTAATGCCTGTTCGGTTGAGTTTGTGTAGGAGTCGCTGGTGAGGGACACTATCAAATGCCTTCTTAAAGTCTATGTAGACTACGTGCAGCGCGCTTCCTTCATCAACTGCGCGCGTCCAATATTCCAAACAATAGAGCAAGTTCGTTACGCAAGACCTGCCACTTCGAAATCCATGCTGCTCATTAGATAATAATTTATGCTGCTCTAAGAAGCGCATTAGCTCTCGCTTTATTATTTTTTCCATGAATTTGCAGCAGATTGAGGTGAGGCTAATTGGCCGGTAATTATTTGCGGAGACCTTGCTTCCACCTTTATATAATGGTGTGATTCGTGCAGATTTCCAATCAGCAGGTAACGTGCCGGCTTCGAACGAGGTTTGGAAAATCATTGACAACGGTTTGGCCAGTTTCGCAGCGAGTTCCTTTATTAACTTTGGCGGTATATCATCTGGGCCCGGTGATTTAGACTCATTCAGAGCCAACAGCTCTTTATGAACATTTGCTTCGTCGAAAGATACAGCCTCTATTGTTGGACCCTCATCTAAGTCGTAGTCGGGAGGATTAAATGCGCTTTCACTCGTAAAGATAGATTTAAAGAATTCTGAAAGGTGCTCCGCTTTTTGCTCCGTCCTCACTAATCTCTAGGTTTTCGCTAGTCCTTGGTAAGGGAACTGGGTCCTTGTTTCGCGTGCTTCTTCTAATGTAATTGTAGAATAACTTCGGATTTTCTACTGCACGGTTCAACAGGTCTTTTTCAAAAATCTTGTCGTGTCCTGAGAATAAGCCGTTTAACTTTGTTCCTTTTGTGCCTTGTATCCGTTTATGAACGCAGGAGTCTCATCAGCGAGTGATTTCTTCCACAACCTCCGCTTTTTATTCACTTCTTTTTCAACGTTTGGAGTCAGCCACTGGGGTCTTTTATCTAGTCTCTTACGTGAAATCGGGCAGTGGTTGCTGAGGAGAGTATGCAATAACTCACTGAACCATTCCCAATCCTCTGTCACATTGCCGGAAAGAGCTGATTCCCAGTTGATGTTGTTGAGTCGAGTCTTCATTTGATCAAAGTCACCACGCCAAATATTTCTTCTAAATCTGGTGGGCTGTTCAGGCACCGAAAACATTGAGTAGTCCCAGTGAAGTACGACGTGGTCACTCCGACCTAGGGGAGGTAGACTTTGCACCTCATCAATACTATCAAGCGATTTCGTAAACACAAGGTCTAAACAGTTTGACTGCTGTCCCTCCCGCACCCTCGTTGGAAATAAGACGTGCTGAGTGAGGAATGACCTCAGTGTCATGTCCAATAAACGTCGGTCAAAAACTAGTTCTGGACCGCGTGCATATACTGAACTCCAGTCAATGAGTGGTGCATTGAAGTCGCCCATTATTAATACGTCGGATCGAGAGGCGAATCTTTCTAGCTCTTCTAACAGGCGAGCGTCAGCCTCGAAGTCACTTTTTGGTGGTCGGTAGACGGTCAGGACTTCAAGACTGTGTGATCTCGGCACCTTTATAGTGAGCCAAATAGCTTCGAAGCTGCATGCATAGGCTTCTCCTCAAAGAGCAAACAAGTGAATTTCGTGAATGAACTTGCCATAGAGAATAACTGCATCTTGGAGTCAATCCAATTCTTCCTGACTCTTGTCCTCCTCCTTCGGAACAGAATTGTAGAAAGGGCTGCGTTCAAATTGTGCACGGAGTTGACCCACAACAAGTGCACCCATCCAAGATGATAGTTCGGGGGAAAAAATCCTAAGGGAAGAGGAAAATACATTTAAAACAGGCGTAAGCAGCAGGATTTATTGGTTTCAACAAATTTTTCGATGTGAAAAAGAATAATAAAATTGGGTGAATGAGGTGCCTACTAACGGCAGTTTTCTGGACAGCGTGAGCATCCGCAGCTGTCAGGAATGAACTAGGTATAGAAGGTGGCTGGAGAAAGACGGTTGTTTGGTTGCTGATTTGCAAGTCGACGGCAAATTGCTATGCCATTTCAGTATATTTGAGATCGTGTTCGGAAAACGTGCTGGTGATATAGTTAAGATATAGGGTTTGGGAAGGTCTGTGGGCTAGAGACTGATGGAGGGACTGATCTGTTTGGATTTGAACGGGACCAAAGAAGGGTCCCGATGGACTGATTTTGGTTCATAGCCTCCATCTCGCTTTACGACAGGGTGACGGTAACTAAATTCTCCATATCGTAGACATTTCAAATGACACAAGAATATTTTGTGAAAATACAGAGGGGATTATTGTGATACTGGAGCACAGCCACGTCTAGCATTTGCATGTTCGATCATGTCGTGATCACCAATATAGCGGTAGTTTAAGTTCTTAGTGAAGATCTAGCCGCTACGGCTTTCTTGTCCGGTTCTTTATGAACAGGCAAGCGGTGGGGCACCCGTTTTGATGACAGTGTATTCTGTACCTAGCTTTCTGAGAAGGAGTTGGAAGAAATTGGCTGGCCACACGTGAGGCATTCGCGAGTGTGATTGGCCGGTTTGGACAGCCGGGATTGGCCACGACCTGACTGTCTCTTGTGTGCGCGTGCAGGCCGTCGCGAGAGGCTCAGCTTGGAAACATGCGCACGGAGTTGACCCACTTCATTATTGCCGGTATTTGACAATTCCCGGTGCGTAAATGGCTACCTTTATCTCATCTCGCGTTTACCTTTCGGATTACGGCCCTCGTCCCCAGCGGCTTGTTTGGACTGAGATCCAAAAATTGGCAAATTTCTCCATTAGGTTTTCTTCCTTACCGTTTCCCCTTACTTTGGATATGCTGGCCTGCATCGCCTTCGTTTACCCAGTTTCAAAGGTGGTTTTCCTTCAAACCGTGCAACTCCCGTATGCGAAGCGTGCAGTTACGTATACCAGCCACGCTCTCGTCACCCCTTCCCCCCAAGTCGTTCGCTTATTCAAATAGTATGCTTACGTTATCAGCTCCGCTGCGTTCATTTCCTCCGATACACGGTGATACACACCATTATTTTGCCTGATTATAGTTCTAGCTGCCAATGGTATCCTACAATCCCGTTTTTCCTATAATTCATACGTTGCACAAAACAATTTTTCGGTTTCCCCTTCTTATCCAGCTTTCGTTTTAGTAACAACCACTGTTTTCACATAAACCCCAAGGGTTTACTATTCGCAATTTCAGTTACCCATTACTTGGGCTGGTGGCTTTGGGCTAAGCAAGCATTACCTGGTCTAGTATCCGCAATTTCCATGGTACAGTTTGCTTGTTATTTTCTGCCAATTAAATTTCTCCTTCTATGTGCCCTTCCGCTATTGGCTGCCATGATCGTTTTGTTCGACCCTTATGGGGCCTGGCGAACCATTTACCTGCTTATTTAAACAAAACCTGTTTATAAGGCTTGCATCATCATTTCATCGATCGTTTTTTCTTGATTCTGTTACGTTTTTACAGTATGTCCCGCTCTTAAAACCAAAGTTAAACGTTTCCGGTATTTTAGTAGCCTTTTCCAGTGGTTTTCCTCCGTAACAACGTTTATTAGGCCTCCGCCTTTTTAAATTAGTTTTATGCACCGTCCAAAAGCAGAAGAGGGGTAGGATAATACCTGTCTTTCAGTACTAACACGCAAGGCAGTCTACCCGCCCGCATTTGAAGGCAGCAGGGAGCTCCACGGTATTCAACAGATTTCCAGATTATTCGACAGTTTTCACAGCATAGATCAAAGGCACATTTTTGATATTCTCTCCGAACCAAAGGGCCCTATTTGCTTTCTAGGAGGTTAATTTTATCTTAGCTTTCGGTTAAATGACATTTTTAATTTATAACGATGCAAATTAAAGTACGACATGTTGACAGAGACCGAGGCGTTTAATGGTTTACGTACAACTAAAACCCTTAACCTGATTACTCAGGGGTGAAGCTCTATCTGCATGCATTACAACTGCGTAAATTTTATCGATTTTCAAATTAATCTGTCCCCTTGGTCAGGTGACGCAGAGTGAGGTGAATACGGCTCACCCTACGCGATTTGTTAAAATTCAGAATCCAGCATTGGTGGATTACGCGTTCGGGCTTTGGTTGGGCAGTGTTGTCACTCGTGTAGGGAGCTTGTGGACCTAGATGAATGTGAGGAGCAGTCACATGGTTCCATAATCCTGTGTAGGCGCTTTAGTGGAACCAAACTGTCACTTGTGGCTCCTTGACACTAGGCTCTGTCTAGCGATCACCAGCGCAGTAACCGCCTCGACCGGTGGGCCAAACCAGGTGAGTGTTTCAAGCGTTTTATGTCTTTATACCCCATAGCTCTGCTTCCCATACGCCTTCCCTCTTCCTTCCTCATTTTAAAAAGTTCTACAGAGAGGGTGACATGCAATACCTTAGGCGCCCTATGCTAACTCGGATCGCTCTCCCACTAAAAACCAATCAGTGCCATCAGCCACCTGTTTGCCGATCATGTAGGAGGGGAAAAGAAGATGTACCCTAAAGAAATGCTGAATCCCACGTCCTCTGCAGCTGATCGAGGTTTACAAAGTGAAAACTCACGTTCGAAACACGCAAACAAACAGCAACACCATCTGTCTTTATCCCCTACGCCCGGCCGTACCCTCCAGGCTGCTTGGGTGAGTCTGCCCACTCTAGCAACCTGACGGGTTCATTGCATTTTAGACAATCCGAAGAACAACCGGCTTTAATGGAAAATAGCGCTGGTCGCTCGAGTAATGGCGCACTGCAAGGTGCATATCACCGGTCACACCTTCTTCTGAACAGAAAAATCAAAGGCAAAACTACACGACGATGACCTCGCCTCTGACACCCGAAACGACATCATTGGATGACTTCTTTCTGTGCCTTAGGGCTCAAACGACCGATCAATGACCCTATGGCTGCCTCTTCGCAGACTCCTATTCATCAACATGGTCTCACAGACTTGAGACCTCGCAGACGCGGCGGCTGGACGTGCCCTCGTACGGCAGCCAACTTCCTCCAATCCCTTCTGTGATAGTTCTGTAAGGAATAAGCAATCATCCCAACTGGCGTCCCACTTCTTCCTTCTACGAAACCGGGCCAAAAATTCGTAGTGGCCAGGGCCTCCCCTCCTATCAACTTAGCCTGCTGCGGTAGCCCTCCTGGCGACTCTGCAGAAGGCGAAAAATTGATTGTCCTTGATGGCTTCAACGCCCGTGTTGGGACAGACCACGCTACCTGGCAGTGAGTGCTGTCACCACGATCTTAGCGGCTGTAGCGAGAACGGCTTCCTTCATCTACGAGCCAACGCGGAACATCACTTCATTCTTCAGCATTCCAACGCAGGAGAAGGCGGTGTAAACGCACTCTGACAGCCACTAGACTATCTGCACGTTCGCAGACGAGACAGACAGGCAGTGCAGTTGACTAAGATGACGCGCGACGCTGAAGACTCAACGGACTACCGTGTCATCATCTCCAAGATGACGCTCGGACAGCAACCCCACACAGGGTCATAAGGTAGGTGGACAACATATAAACTAAATACTCTTCTGCGGGCTCCAAACAATAACGGCACCGTGGAGGCACGATTGGGCCGTCTAGTCCACGTTATTCAGTCCACCAACCTCGACGTCCCTGGCCACGCACATCATCAACACCAGGACTAATTTTACGACAATGGCACTCACATTAGCAACCGACTCACTGAGAAGAACGACTACATAAAGCCTACATGGAAAGCTGCACTGGCGCCACCAAAGCAGCCTCTTTCAAATGCTACCACCAAGTACAGCAATGGCTGTGGGAGATGCAGTACGTTTGGAGGGCCGTAGGGCGGAGAAAATCCATAGGTTACGCGGACCGAAACAGAATGAAAAACAGTTTCAACTCCATTAAGGCCATCTGTGGCCCCTGCCTCAAGAGAACCGCGCCGCTGTTCAGCTTCGATGGCACAAAACTTCTGACGAAGAAACCGGAAATTCGGAAGTTTTGAGTAGAACACTTCAGAACTGAACTCAACAACCCATCAACCATATCCAATGTTGCCTTCGGCTGACTCCCTCATGAGGAAACGAATAATGAACTAGATTCCCTTCTTCATCCAGAAACCATCTGTGTGGTGCAAACAATCTTTAGCTGGAAGGCACTAGGCTCCAAGGCGATCTCAGCAAAAGACTACAAGAGTGGTTGCCCCCTAGCTAATTGCCCAAATTACAACGATATTCCAGTAGATTTTCTGCCAAGGACAGAATCCTCACGATTTCAAAGACGCGACCATCGTCCATTTTTAGAAATCAAAAGGGAACTGTCAACTCGGTGATAACCATAGACGCATCTTGTTGCTCAACATCGCTGGTGTAATCTTCGCTCGCATTCTTATTAATCGCCCAAACAGCCATCTAGGACTAGTAGTTCTCCCGGAAATCCAGCGTGGCTTCCGTCAACACCGCAGACCAACCGACATAATCTTCACCGCTAGCAGGCTACAAGAGAAGTGTCAGGTTATGCTGACCCAACTCTACACTACCCCTGTGGATCTACCGAAAGATTTTGACATGGTGGATCACGATGGACTCTCGATAATAATTCAGAAATTCGGATTCCCTGAACGAGTTGGGCGAATGCTGCGTCAGCTCTACGACGGGACGATGGCGCATTTCAGAGAAAACGGGAACGTCTCCTAAGCATTCGCAGTGACCAACCTAGCCCGATCATACAACCAACCAACACGCACATCAGGTATCGGTTTGGTTGCTCAATTGCGAATCCATCGCACAGAGACGGACGAAACAGTGCCAGGAGCACCAATATATACTCGTCGCGTCCATCTCAACAGTCCACACTGTCCAGGAACATTCGCATAGTGCATGCGCTTCCACGAAAACCTGCGGCAGAAAGCCGCCAGCTTTACCACATTCGACCACACCCAGCAGCAGATAATAAATGTTCGCAAACGGTATCTCTAGCGTAAGAGTGAAGATATATCAGCAGATGCGCACATTCTCTGGGAACGTTAACTGACCGGATCGGACGGTGCCTGGAATCTGGGAATTGGAATAGAGAGGGCGGTCGACGGCTCAGCGCACTTTCCTCGTTGCAAACAATTTTAAGCGCTTGAAGCCATCACGGTGCGCAAAAAGCCTTAGGCAGGAAGGGTGTAAACTGACGGGATAACTCGGAACGCATGGTCAGCCCGGTGTGTGTTTGTGCGGAGTGGCCTACAGGTGGTGAACTGAGAGTCAGGCTGCAATGGCAATTTCTGAATGTAGTTTCTAGGTCATTAACACTTCCTGGGATCCTAGCTAGGTGTGACGGCGCACATAAAGAGATGGCTCACACCGCGCCAACCACCTGCGCCCTCTTTCACTTCCGGTCTTTTGGACCTGGTCGTAACACCGGGCCTAGACTTCGGGGAGGGGGATGGTGTGTGGTAGATGATGCGCAAGTCTATTATCACTTTAATCGAAGTCGCCGTCCCTGTGTCACCTTGCAAGGTTGCGCACGGCGGACTGCGTCAGATACGATGGTCCAACTGCGTTTGTGGCTGCTTAACAAACACGACCACTTGAACATCCACTCTACACCATACCACTCTACAAATGCTGTAGCCAATTACTGCTAACTGAAAACGTCAGACCAAGCATGTTCTTAGTTCAGCAATAAGGTCTCCTTCATCTGGAATTCGCCGTTAGTCTCTTAGCGGTAGATAAGTTTATCCTCGTATTTGGTCTTTACTAGGACGACCCAGAACATCACCCACCACTCACGCCGACCGGCTGTCACGCCTGACAAAGAACCGCCAACTTGCAGACGAGTCTGGCCCGTCAATCCCACGCTTGATTCAGCATTTGACGCACGGCCGAGCTGTGCGCGACCATCATGGGCCAAACAGGCGAGGTTCTAACCATGCGGGCGCTCATAGCTATAGGAACACGCGAATCAGACAAGGGACTTATCCTTAAATAGGACGCCGCGGAGGGGGGGAGTGAGAGTTGATGTACGTGTGTAGCGGCCGGTGTGTAGGGGTACTAGTTAGGGGCAGCACCACACAGCTTGCATTTGGTCGCTCTATTTGTCTCGTACAGGTGGTGAATGCTCCTGTGGCCGCCTCTAACTGGTACCCAACTCTCACCTGTGGCTCCTCGAAGTTGGGTTCTTCCCAGCGGCCACACCCCGGGCAACCGTCACGACCGGCGGGCTAAACCAGGTGAGGGTCTTCGGTGTTGTGTGTGCCTCCACACTCGGTATGTCTGACTCCCGAACTTCCCACCTCCCCCCTCTCAAAAAGTCCTACGGTGGGGGCGACAGCAACCCCGTAGGCGGCCCAGACTAACTCGGGTCGTTCTCCCACTAAAACAAATCCATGACCCATAGTGGAGTTCGGCAGCCGTCTGGGTTGTCCGAGCAGCCCTATTTAGGGATAGCAATGCTTGCCTCCTCGCGGAGGAAGGGGCTAGAAAATGTGCCTTAAAAAAATGCTGGGTCTCACGTCTTCTGCAGCCGGCCGCGGCTCGCAGATCGCAAACAACGTGGTCGTAAAACTCAAACAAACAACAATACCCCCCGTCCCCATCCCCCTCGCCATACTCTCCAGGCTGCTCGGGTGAGTCCACTTACACTAGCAGCCTGGAATGTTCGCTCCCTTTTAGGCAATCCTAGGAGCGACCGGCCGGAACGGAGGACGGCACTAGTCGCTCGGGAACTGGCGCGCTACAAGGTGGACATTGCTGCTCTCAGCGAGACCCGATTCTCTGAGCAGGGTCAACTGGAGGAGGTGGGGGTGGGCTACACTTTCTTCTGGAGCGGCTGGCCAAAGGCAGAGCGACGCGACGCTGGTGTTGCCTTTGCCATCCGTAACGACATTGTTGGACGTCTGCTCTGTCTGCCGCAGGGTATCAATGATCGCCTGATGAACCTCCGCCTGCCTCTTCGGGGAGACCAGTTCGCCAACATCGTCAGCGCCTACGCTCCCCCAATGACGAGCTCTAATGCGGCGAAGGACAAATTCTACGAGGACCTGCACGCCTTGCTGGCGACTGTGCCGAAAGAGGACAAGTTAATTGTCCTTGGTGACTTAAATGCCCGCGTCGGGACGGATCACGCTGCCTGGCAGGGAGTGCTGGGTCCCCGCGGTCTCGGTAGCTGCAACGATAACGGCCTCCTTCTTTTGCGCACGTGTGCGGAACACCGTCTCCTGCTGACCAACACCTTCTTCCGCCTTCCGACGCGGGAGAAGGCCTCGTGGATGCACCCTCGGTCGCGGCGCTGGCATCTGCTGGACTATGTTCTCGTCCGGAGGCGAGATCGACAGGACGTGCTGGTAACCAAGGCGATCCGCGATGCCGATGGTTGGACAGATCACCGCCTCGTCATCTCTCAGATGAGGCTCCGACTGCAACCCCGACGAAGGCCCCAAGGTAAGAGGCTGCCATGTAAGTTAAATAATCTTTTATTAAATTTGCCTGCTCACTGTTTTGATTTCAGCAACCAAATAACCGAGAAACTGGAGGACCTGCATGCTCCAGATGATAACGCTACCGTGGAGACACGATGGTGTTAACTGCGAAATGTCATCCAGTCCACCGCCCTCGATGTACTCGGACGCGCACGCCGTCGACACCAGGACTGGTTTGACGACAATGACGCCGACATCAGCAACTTACTCGCGGAGAAGAATAGACTACACAAAGTCTACATGGACCTTCGGACTGATGCCACCAAAGCAGCCTTCTTCAGATGCCGGCGCCTTGTACAGCAACGGCTGTGGGAGATGCAGGATGCCTGGATGCTCCGAAAAGCTGAGAAAATCCAGGGGTATGTGGACCGCAATGAAATGAAAAACTTTTTCAATCCATCAAGGCCATCTACGGCTCGTGTATCAAGGTGACTGCACCGCTGCTCAGCTCTGATGGCACAACACTGCTGACAGAGAAATCGCAAATTCTGAATCGCTGGGCCGAGCACTTCAGAAATGTCCTTAATTGCTCATCCGCCATCTCCGATGCTGCCATTTACCGGCTCCCTCAAGTGGACACGAACAATGACCTGGATCTGCCGCCTTCCCTACCAGAAACCATCCGGGCCGTGCAGCAGATTTCCAGTGGTAAAGCACCGGGATCAGACGCAATCTCACCGGAAGTCTGCAAGCACGGTGGGCCCCGGCTGATGGCAGAACTCACAACACTCTTCCAGGAGATGTGGCGCCAAGAACAAGTTCCTCAGGATTTCAAAGACGCGACCATCGTCCATCTCTACAAACGGAAGGGAACCGGCAACTCTGTGATAATCACAGAGGCATCTCGTTGCTAAACATCGCCGGGAAGATCTTCGCCCGTATCCTTCTCAATCGTCTTAACGATCACCTAGAGCAGGGCCTGCTCCCGTAAGCAAATGTGGCTTCTGCCGACACCGCGGAACAACCGATATGATCTTTGCCGCCCGCCAGCTACAAGTGAAGTGTCAGGAGATGCGAACTCACCTTTACACTACCTTCGTGGATCTAACGAAAGCCTTTGACAAGGTGAAACGTGACGGACTGTGGAAAGTCATGCAGAAATGTTGCTGTCCTGAGCGGTTCACGCACATGGTGCGTCAGCTTCATAACGGGATGACGGCGCGCGTCACTGACAACGGGACGGTATCCGAAGCATTCGCAGTGACCAACGGAGTGAAGCAGGGCTGCGTACTGGCCCCCACCCTCTTCAGTCTCATGTTCTCGGCTATGCTGATGGATGCCTATCGTGATGAGAAGCCTGGTATCCGCATTGCCTACAGAACTGACGGGCACCTTCTCAACAGTCGGCGTATGCAGGCTCCAACGCGCGTGTCTACGACTACAGTCCATGACTTGCTCTTCGCGGACGACTGCGCCCTTAACACCGTGGCGGAGGAGGACATGCAAAGATGCATGGACCTCTTCGCCGAAGGCTGCGCCGATTTCGGATTAACAATTAGTACAGCCAAAACGGTTGTTATGCACCAGCCGCCACCCAGCACGGAATACAATGCTCCTCGAATCAATGTCAACGGTGATCAACTCAAAAACGTGGAAACCTTAGCTTATCTAGGAAGCACTATGTCGCGCAACACGAGAATCGATGACGAGGTTGCCCCACGGATCTCCAAAGCTAGTCAGGCCTTCGGCCGGCTGCAGGCCTCCGTGTGGAATCGCCACGGTATTCACCTGAACACCAAACTGAAGATGTACAAGGCGGTCGTCTTGACAACACTCCTTTACGGATCGGAAACCTGGACCGTCTACTCAAACCAAGCCAGGAAGCTGAATAACTTTCATCTCAGCTGCCTCCGCAGAATACTGAAGCTGAGATGGCAAGACAGGATCCCGGACACGGAAGTCCTGGAGCGGACCGGAATCCTCAGCATCCATGCCATGCTGAGGCAAGTGCAACTGCGATGGAGCGGCCACCTGGTAAGAATGGACGACGAGTAACTACCCAAACGACTTGTCTACGGAGATGTCGCTACGGGTTCTCGCTGGCAGGGAGGTCAAAAACTACGCTACAAGGACACTTTGAAGAAATCGCTGAAGCAACTGGAAATCAACTCGGCGACCTGGGAGGACCTCGCCCAGGATAGACCAGCATGGAGAAGATCAGTGAAGACTGGTTCAGCGATCTATGAGGCCAACCTGATCGCCGCCGCCAAGGCCAAAAGAGCGGCACGAAAGTCACTAGCGCCCCGGACCAACACCGCCAATGCCCAGGCCCTGCCAACATGCCCGCGCTGTCAACACATCTTCCGCACGCGAATCGGCCTGGTTGGACATCTTCGGATGCAATGCATCAACAATCCGACAAGTCCAATTTCTATGTCAAATTCAGTTAACCCTCCTTCTGACTCTCCCACCCTCACTCGTGGAATCAATTCCATTACTCCCACCATCATAGAGACCACATCCATCTAATCATCGCCTGCTACCCCCACCACCACAACCACCACCACCTTCGCCTTCACTACCTCCACCACCACCACCATCAGTGATGGGGAATCTCTCCTAAGCTGTACTCAATGCGACCGCACATTCACCTCACGCATCGGCCTGATCGGTCACTTGCGAATACATCGTACAGAGACTGGTGAGCCAGTGCCTGGAATACCATCACACAGCAGAGATCGTCGCCTCCACTGCCATCACTGTCCTCGCGCATTCACTCATCGCATGGGCCTATTCGGTCACATTCGCATCCATGACAGCGGAATACACCACAATGCCGACAACACCGATACACCATGCACACCCTCCGCTCCTGCCATTCTTTACGCCCCTGACACCCCCACTACCATGAATGACATCCTCCCAGCCTCTACCGATTTCTCCTGCCCACACTGCGCCCGCAGCTTCAACTCACGCATCGGCCTGATCGGTCACCTGCGAATCCATCGACGGAGGCTGGTGAACCAGTGCCATGGGCTCCGACATACAGTCGACGCGCCCGCCTTCACTGACCTCACTGCTCCCGCAAATTTACACACCGCATGGGCTTATAAGGACACATGCGCCTCCACGACAACCTCCGGTAAACCATCGGAGGCTAAGCTACATAAGCGCACACTACCTACACCAATACATCGACAACACCCTCACAATCACCATTTACCAGAGTATATCACGGTTTCCTAGAAACCGTGGCTGAGAAGTCTGCCAATCTGACGCTTCCACCAGACCACGCCGTCGGCTCAGTGTATGTGCTGTGTGTGTCGAGTGGCTGACCAGTGGACTGAAAGTCAGACGGCGATGGCTGCCCCATATCCCCTGAGTTTGTGAATCCTGGTGTGTGCGTTATGGGGGCCCGGTCGTGCTGTGGCGCGCGGAGACGGGTACGCCGATCCGTCAGCCAATGCGCCCACTCCCACATCAGGCAACTGACCGGCTCGGACAGTAGTCTGACTGTGGGGTGGGGAGAGAGTGAGGTCGACAGCTCAGCGCATATTCCTCACTATAAACAATCTGACGCGCTTGAAACTATCACGGTGCGCTAAAAGCCGTGTCTTGGAAGGTTGCCAACTGACGGGATAACTTGGACCGCGTGGTCAGCCCAATGTGTGTTTTGTGTGGAGTGGCTGACTGGCGGACTGAGAGTCAGGCTGCAATGGCTCCTTCTTAATGTGGTCTTTATGGCACTCCCACTCTGTGGGATCCGAGCCAGGTGTGGTGGCACGCCCAGGGGCGGCTCCGGCCGCGCCAGCCACCTGCGCCCTCTCCCATCTCCGGTCTTCTTGACTGTGTCATGAGACCGGGCTCAGGTGGGGGAGGAGAAGAGTGCGGTAACGTTGAGTGCCGCGGTTGGAAGGTTGCCAACTGACAATTACACTCAGACCTCGCAGTTAGTCCAATGTGTGCTGTGTGGAGTGGCTGACTGGTGGTCTGAGAGTCAGGCTGCGATGGCTCCTTCTTAACGTGACCTCTGGCTATCTCACACATGTGAGATGTAAGCCGTTCAACCCCCTGTTGTGTGAAATCCTGGTGCTTGTGTTTGAGGGGCCAGGTCGTGTACGTAGTACACGTAGACGAGGTCACCAGCAGCTGCGCCTGCTTCCGCATCAGACAACTGACCGGCTCGGACAGTGGTCTGATTGTGGGGGTGGGGGAGAGAGTGAGGTCGAGAGCTCAGCGTATTTTCCTCACTATAAACAATCTGACACGGTGCGCTAAAAGCCGTGGCTTGGAAGGTTGCCAACTGACGGGATAACTCGGACCGCGTGGTCAGCCCAATGTGTGTTTTGTGTGGAGTGGCTGACTGGCGGACTGAGAGTCAGGTTGCAATGGCTCCTTCTTAATGTGGCCTTTATGGCACTCCCACTCCGTGGGATCCGAGCCAGGTGTGGTGGCACGACCAGGGGCGGCTACGGCCGCGCCAGCCACCTGCTCCCTCTCCCATCTCCGGTCTTCTTGACTATGTCTTGACACCGGGCTCAGGTGGGGGAGAAGGAGAGAGTGCGGTAGCTGCAGCGCAAGGCTACTATCACTTAAAACTAATTCACGCGCAAGTCACCGTCCCTGCTCCACCCTTCCATGGAGCATACGGTGGACATCGTCGAAATCGACGGTCGAACTGCCAAATTGTAGCGACCAAAGTCGTGGAGGAAGGCACAGACCGATCTGTGTGACATACCTGAAGATATTCCAGTGGCAAATGGCTGAACAGGGTCATTAGAAAGGGTGGCTCGCCTGCACAAACGATCAGAATATGAAACGAGGCAAGTGTAAGCTAGAGATTTGCTAACGATAAAGAAGCTGGATAGCGGTTACAAAAGTTTAGTGTATAAGAAACTGTGCAGTGCTACAACGTTCTACGATCTGTCTGGACAGAGGGGGGACACCGAAATGTCGGCTAAACGACCTGCGGGGAGTGCAGCACTGTCGGCAACTCCAATGAAAGGTCATGGATGTGCTGACGAGAGAGGATGCGAGTGAGTGCTTTACTGCCAGCTTTGTGGAAAAGGGTGTCAGTGGAAAAGAGGGAGAGGAACGCCGGCATCTTCACCAACACGTTATGACACCTACTCCATCTCAGATCCCGCCAAAAATGCTGTCAGCCCGCTTAACCAATCCTGTCATTTCTGTTGCTCGTTAAACATGCAGCAGCAATCACAATCAACATGTTCTCGGCTATCCTGTCAACGCAGGAACTGGCGCCGTGCTACTTGAAGATATAAAAACTGGTGACATAAGTGAGCGCGCAGAATGATCAGTGAAGAAGAGATGCGGAAGTTTTTGGGGCAAGATCGCAATATGTGACTGAACTCAGGGAACAAAAGATACTTCAGCGCGTAATACGAGGCCGCATTACACGCGAAGCTCACCATTACTCTATCCATTGTAATCGTTAGGGTAAGAATTCGGCGCTGGCTTAGTAGGGTCAGACGCTATATTTCGTTGACCATTGGATAAGCAAATTATCGGGTTAAATGGGAACTTTCCAGACTTCAACTATTAGGACGCAACATTAGTTTCTCAACGCATCAGTTTTAGTGTGGTATTGACAGATCGCACATAGCCGGCCTCGTCCTTGCCCTGATTGGGGATACATAAAATGTGGGGCAAGTCAGCTAGGAGTGGCATTGCGCATCATGGTCGGCGTGACGTAAAGCCACCGGATCTCGCGAGCTGCACGTGTCGGGGCAATAAAACAATGGGTCACACTACTTACCCGGCAAACTATTGCTAACCCTAACGAAAACAATGGATATGTTTAGGAATAAGTTGGCGCTCGCCTCTTCTTCATTCAGCCCCGTTCATAAAACTGAGCACGCATTACTCGCTGACGTATCCTTTGCTCCTTGAGTTGGGACGCATATTGCGATCTTGCCGTTATAGTAGTTTCAGAAAGCCAGTTTCAGGGCTAGTCTTGTGGGGCTGCAGGAAGGCTGGGAACAGACGGGAGGTTACGACAGAAGGATGTGGCTGGAGGACAGGATCACAGAATTCACCTATGAACCTGATGACGGTTTTACTTTCAAGATGTTGTTCCGAAAATAGGGGCAAAGTTTTCCGACAGAGGAAAGGTGGAAATTCTCTTGTTGAAACTTGGACGAATTGAAGAACACGAAAAGTATGTCAACTACCTCCTGCAGAAGATTATTTCGATTTTATAGTCATACTTTATGGTATATAGCAGCCGGTTGATCAAGAGTAACCAACGGACAACCAGGTTAGGACACTATTGTTAATTCAATCACTGACTCTACCGGTGCACGAGTACATATGCACCCGGATGATGACATGCCCATAGGGAAATTAGCAGGCAAATGCTTTAAACACAAGAACATTAAACAGGATACAAAGTTGATTAGCGAAACCAGCAGTCAACAGTTATAGGTGTTTGGCATCAGAAAAACTTAACCCCCCTCAAAGGGCAGGTTTTCCCAGAAGTTCAAAGGTCGCCTACTGGCAGTGCGGCAAACGGCACTACGGCGTCGACTGTCCCTATAAAACGCAGAAGCGTTTGAGGTGTTCGAGACTTGGCCACAAATCGAGCAGGACGGTCAAGTCCCTGACAATATTGCAACATCGTTTGTACTAGTGAATCATGGGGGCTAAGCTGTAAATACCTACCTATCTGTCTTCGTAAATGTAAAGGCCGTCAGTTTTCAAATCGATGCAGCGTCAGATTTAACGATTTAGAAACGTGGCATGTGATAGGAGCACCTTGTCTTACCCCAACTCAGTGCGTTGGCATAAATTGGCACGAAAATGAAATTTAAGGGATTTTTCAACTAGTATAGGAGTTAGAGTTAAAAAGGTCCTCGTGTCGGCGGTTCAGTTTATCTTCTTCTTCTTATTCTTATATTTTCTTCCCTATTTTTTCCCTATTTGTTTTATTTCTCTGAATGTGAATGTGGGTTGTGGAGATGGAAATTGCTATATCTCGTGCTGTTGCCTCCCCAGGCACAAATCTGATAATATAGAGTTAGTTGATGGGAGGAAATGGTCTGCTAAAAATTAGTGCAGGATATGTAGGGATTTAATTTCCGTAATTATTCCTGGCGACTTGTAGCGATAACATAGACAGGCTGGAAGCCAACCGTCTTAATTTTCCCTTGATTAGTCCTGTTTCACGCATATAACGTTAAACAGACAGGCTTTAAACTGATAAAACTTAACATCCCCTTCCATAGTGCGATAGACGTTAAACCGCATCCATCATGATAGAGGCACATGTTATAACCTGCATTACGAAAACGAGACGATTTTTGTCCCTACACTGTCCCATCATCGCCTGTGGCGTCTTAGTTCTCTATACGACGCTTCTGTAGGAAAGACATTTTAAAATATAACTTTCGCACGTGCATAAACACGTTGTGTGCAACGATTCTTTGGATAGGGCACTTTTCAGTATGCCAACGTTTTTTTATAACAACCCATAGTGAATAGAGACTGCTAACCAATGATTGGACAGTGAATTACACGCTCCATGAACAAAGAATGTGGGTTCGAACCCACATGCTCACGAAGCCCAAGGTAACTGTATGGTTAGTTGTGGTGGCATTGCTACTTTTTCGGGGTGGTGGTGGTGGTGGTGATGGTAGTGGTAGTGGTGATGGTGGTCGTCGTGGTAGTAGTGGTGGTGGTAGTTGTGGTAGTGATGGTAGTCGTGGTGGTGGTGGTGGTGGTGGTGGTGGTGGTGGTGGTGGTGGTGGTGGTGGTAGTGGGGGTGGTGGTAGTGGGAGCAGCGTTCATGGCATGGAAGTATCCAGCATTAGCAAATCTGGTCTTCTGTGTCCATTTCACAGCACATGATGAAGCCAAATAAGTCTGAATTAGCCATTTCAGTAGCCTCAACCTATATCAGTAAAAGAGCCTACGATTACTGATCGTCACCAGAAAGCATGAACTAGCCGTATACCCTTACATCCAAAGCAATGCGGAGCGTACCCAGCAATTTTTCCTCTGCCAGAAATTTTGTTATTTTTGGATAATTACAGCTGGTAGCGATCGGAAAACGTAAACGCAACTCAAAACACATGTCATATTTCGGAATAATATGCAATTTAGGAAACAGTTTTAAATCATATAGCAGTTACCTAACAAAAGACGACTTGGCCAGCATACGCGCTGCTTTCGATAACTTCCCTTCAGGCCAGTACAGTTATAGGGAAACGTTGGAACGCAGTAGAAAATTAAAACATGAAATCGATCATGTTCGTCCATTTGTGTGGGTTATCTGAGGAATGTGCATAGGGGGAGGGTGATAAGAGACAATGTGATAGGCGGCAGTAAGTGTTTGGTAGAGCCGTTCTAGGAGAAGAGGGAGGACAGAGATGGCGCGGGGATGCATGCATTTAAGCGGCCGTTGGCCAAGCTAAGCGCGGAGCTTGTACGAGGTTCTTTTGTGCGCACAAGACTGGCTTCTTCAACCTAATGGCAGTCGCTTCTGCTGCTGCTAGTAGACGTTGACCCAGTTGCTTGGGGTATCAGTATCAGTATCAGTATCTTTGAGGGAGATGTAGGTGAGTCACCTTTGAATTCCCTTTTTGTACATGCGAGTTGTGGTATCAAAAAAATAGTATCTCGATATGTTGGCGAGGCCAACATAGTGGAACATAGTTGAAAAAGAGCAGACAGTGAAAAAAACTCCCGGTGATATTTAGGAGAATAAAACTGTCGCCCTTGGGAGGGGGTCCAACGGGGGGCATTTCGGAGGTCACATGAATCAGCCAGATTCTCCCTTGCTGATTGCAGAGTCCGTTGAGGGATTTCAAAGGCGGAAATATATGTCCAGATCATCCTCGGTCCATTGCGGTTCGAACCAAGGGAGAACGATCATACACCTCATGGACGACGGTCGCCAGGTCCAGCTGATGCGAATACTCACGGTGTCGCCAAGGTGTGCAAATAAGTTAAGCAGCGAAGACCTCGAGGACCCCAGCATGGGAATAATGGGAGAATGCAAGCCCTAGAACGAAAATAACAAAACATAAAGAAACGTTACTCAAATATAGCTAGTAGTATCATAAATGCCTTAGTTTATGACGTCACACTTGCAGCTTTCTGTTAGTGTTGTAGCTCGCACCATTATATCGATCTAACTTTCGCTTAAAAACCTCCACGGAGTCCGACATTACAACATCCAGAGGAAGACTATTCCAAGCTTCGACTACTCTTTTGGAGAAGAAGTACTTCCGAGTGTCTAGCCTTGCTCCAGTCACACGTAATTTGAGAGGATGACCTCTCAAGTTCGTTGTTTTTGCTAACTCGAAGAAATCCCCTGGCACGAGACAACAGTCCTGGATACGTAGTATGCGGAATGTTAGTATCAGGTCCCCCGAAGCTGTCTATAGTGCAAGGGAAAGAGATTGAGACTCGACAGCCGTGTTTCATAAGGCTGTGAGCCATGTCCAAGGACAAGTTTGCTTGCTGGCCTTTGGACCTTTTCGAGGATGTTGACTTCCTTCGCCGCCCAGGGTCTCCAAGCTTGGATAGCGGACTCCAACTGTGGCCGCACGAATTTTCCGAAGACTAGCGAAGCAGTCGGTAGTGAAGGCTGCAAAAGCTCGTTTAACGAGGTACAGAATCGACATGGCTGACTTCGCTACCTTGGCGCAATGTAGGGAGGGTTTAAGCGAGGGCGTGATCCAGACTCCAAGGTCCTTTTGGACATCCACTTCTTTCAGTGGAATGCCATTCAGACTGTTAACCCTACGGTTCGAAGGATTGCTTTTCCCGACTCGTATGATGTTGCATTTGCTCTCATTAATCGGCAAGAGCCAGTCATTTGACCATTTCTGGAGTCGATTTAAGTTGCCTGCAAGTTATCTTCATCAGCCGCAGTTTGAATGACACGCCAAAGTCTGAGATCATCGGCAAACATGGCAATATCGCAGTCCAGTTTGTTGGTACAATCGTTGATGTAGACAATGAACAAAATATGGCCGAGAACAGAGCCTTGGGGAACACCACTCTCAACCTCAACTTTAGTCGACTGTTTGTCGCTGATATGGACAGTTTGTGAGCGGCCAGTTCAGAAGTTTTCTATCCATGTCAGAAGTCTACCTCTTACGCCTATGCGGTTGAGTTTATAAAGAAGGCGGTGGTGCGGCACGCTATCAAAAGCCTCTTTGAAGTCTATATAGACTGCGTGCACTGTATTTCCACTATCGACCGCTTCAGTCCAACGTTCTAAACAGTAGAGCAAATTTGTGACGCAGGATCTACCTCTACGGAAACTGTGCTGGGCTTCGGATAGCAGATTGTTATGTTCGAAGAACTGTACTAGTTGTTGCTTAATTATTTTTTCCATGATTTTGCAGCAAACTGAAGTTAGGCTGACCGGTCGATAATTGTTTGCAGAGACCCGGCTTCCACCCTTATAACGCGGCGTAATCCATGCGGATTTCCAGTCGGCTGGTAGACTTCCGGTCTGGAAGGATGTTTGGAAAAGCGTAGAGAGTGGTTTTGCCAACTCTCTCGCGAGCTCTTTCAACAGCTTGGCAGGTACTTCATCGGGACCCGGAGACTTGGATTCCTTTAACCCCAAAAGTTCCTTGAGGACAGTAGTCTCGCTAAAATTAACAGTCTCGACTATTGTATCCACTTCGAAGCCATCGGTAGGGTGATCGTATCTCGTTTCCTTTGTGAAAACCGACTGGAAAAATTCCGAAAGATGTTTAGCCTTCGCACCATCTTCAGTGAGGTCTATGCCCTCGGCGGTCCTCAGCAGGGTTATTGGATCCTTGTTCCGTGTATTCTGTCTGAGGTAACCGTAAAACAGTTTCGGGTTCCTGGTGGCCCGGTTCAGCAGGTCCACTTCGAAAGCCTGTCTTGTTCTAAAAATAAGGCCCTTGACCCGATTTCTCTGCATTTTATACGCATTTAGAGATGTAGGAGTTCCGTCCGTAAGCGATTTTTTCCACAATCTCCGCTTTTTGTTAACTTCGAATTTTAAGGCCTGCGAAAGCCATTGTGGTCTGTTCGTTAACCTTTTTCTCAAATCGGACAGTGTTTTTCCATGAGCCTGTGCAGTATGTCCCGGAACGTTTCCCAGTCCTCGGTTACGTTTCCAAAGAATAAAGGTTCCCACTGGGTGCGCATGAGTTCGGCCCTCATTCCACCGAAATCGCCTTGCCATATATTCCTTCTGATTGTTGTGGGTCTTGCTGGTATAGAAAATAGTGAGTACTCCCATCGCATTACCACGTGGTCACTTTTGCCTAGCGGCGGTAGACACGACACTTCGTCGATGCTGTCGTGCGACTTCGTGAGAACTAGGTCCAGGCAATCGGCCTGTTGTCCTTCGCACACCCGGTTGGAAAAGTGACGTGCTGTGTGAGACGTAGCTTTAGTGTCGTGCTCAGAAAACAACCGTCGAAGGCTAGATCAGAACTATGTGCACAGGTCGAGCTCCAGTCGATGTGAGGCGCATTGAAGTCACCCATGATCAGGATATCCAACCGTGTGGCAATCTTTTCAAGTTCCTCTAGCAGGTAAGCATCAGCTACGGGGTCTCTTCTCGGTGGGCGGTAGACTGTCAGGACATCTAGACTTGATGTACCTGGCACTTTTACGGATAGCCATATCGCCTCGGAAGTAGGCGCGAGTTTATAAGTTTTGTCTAAAACTGTAATTTCGCTTTTCACGTATGTGAGTACGCCACCTCCTTTACGCTCTTTCCTGTCTTTTCTAAAAAAGTTGGTAGCCAGCCATATTTACCTCTCGGTCGTCCACGTGTTGGGACAACCAAGTTTCTGTTACGGAAATTATATCTGGAGATAGATCGCAGATATGAATCTTAAGCTCGTCGAGCTTCGATAAGATACTCTGTGCATTAGTGTACATGCATGTTAGTTTTCGGTTTGCTCGGAAAGTGCTAATAGTCGGGCGCGAGCCCCTGTTTACTGGGCCAACTGCGTGGTAATCCGGAACGGGCCTCTTCAGGGGGAGAATAATGGACGATGGATCACTTGGTTGTTGTAAATAACCAAGTTTGTTTCCCCCTCGCTGAGCCGCCGTCTTAGTTCGATGACAAGTTGATGGCGTTTGTTCCGCTCTGCAGGTGAGAAGTCCTGTTGAAAAAAAATTCCAGGGTTTGAGTTTTGTAACTTAAAGCGCCTTGACAGAATGTGACTGGCGTCCTGGCTACTGGTCAAGATAACTTTTAGAGGCCTAGGACGTGTTGATTCGGATTGGCTTTCGGGCCGTTTTCCAAGGCGGAAGGCTTTTTCCAGTTCAATCGACGTATTTGGTTCCAGCATATTGTTCAGAAGTTCACGAAAGTGGTTCATGTCTTCAGAATATCGGTCTACTGGAGTCGCAGCTGTTGATTCAGGTAGTCCCTGTATTATGAAGCTTTTTTCTGTCCGTGGCATTTTTTGTAACTACGACGCTGTCTTCCTCTATCTGGTGGGAAGGTTTCACGTTGCGAACTGGTGATGATGGAGGGGATGCTGATTGGCTATGCGTTGGCTTTGATCCGTTTTTTTTCGATTCGGCGAATTCCACGGGTTCGACGATTTTTGAATCGCAGGTGGTATTTTTGGTTGGGGAATCGGTTCTACTGCTTGTGCTTGGTGTGAGAATCTCAGTACTTCCTGTGGAGGACAGGGCAATGGTCAAAGCTTCGTGTTCGAGCTGTTTTGAGGAATCTTTCGAAGTCGGTTGTCCATTGGCTTTTTCCTTCTTGGTGTCAGTTTTGCGGTTTGGACGGCTTTTTTTGTTTTAGGCGGACTATTTTAGTCCTGCGCCGTTGGTACTTGCTGTTCAGTAGCCGAAACAGCTGTCAAAGTTGTTGTTGGGATACCCTTTGATCGGGTATCGATGGTTTTGCTTCTGGTAAGTCGTTCAGTGGACTCCTGAGTGGCATCTACTGCTTTATAGGTGCCTTTTAGCGCAGATTTTATTTGTCTTATCTCATCCTCGAGCTGGTTTAGCTTCATGGACAGTTTTTGACAGCCTCAACAAATGGCAGTGTCGTCAATAGCGTGCATAATAATTAGAGAGAGCGCTCGTCACCGTGATGAGGTGGTCGAGTGGTTAGCGAGCGTCGCCATCGCGTTGGTGGTCGCAGGTTCAATCCCGGCTTGCGGCATAACTTTTTGAATTCTTGTGTGGTGACTTAAGAAGTAACGGGTGGCTAGGTGTAGGTTTACACTATCAGCGCTTTTACACAAGCAGTATATAAATTATTTACTCCACTTTTTTGCAAATTAATGAAATCCCCCGAACGTTCTTAACTACTTCTGCCAGTGGAAGTTGTTAAAAATATTTGTTTTAACGAGTTACTCGATATAAATTGCATAATCAATTAGACAGAATATGGATAATGAACGACTCAGCCTGTTTTGTAGATACTCCTCAGGAAGCCTGACGAGCAGTTAGAGCCTGGATTGGACTGGTAGGTTGTGTAGGCCAAGCCAAGATTTCCGGCAGGTTGCTCTATTTGGAGAACTGTCCTAGTCGAACAAAAGTCCTCAGAAACCCTGGAGAGCAGTCAGAGAATGGATTGGACTGGTAGGTTATGTAGGCCAAGATTTCCGACAGTGCTCGATTTGGAGAACTCTCCTGGTCACACTGTGAGAGTATCGAAGGCAACTGAGCGGAAGATTCTATTAATTGATTCAATAATTTGAACCAATTAATGTCTTTCGACTGATTGTTTCAGTGCAAAGACTCCATTAAATTCAATCTTCTTCTTGGTGGAACCTTATAAATTACACGGGAAGCTTCGCTGGGGTCCACACTGTGCCCGGTGTCAACAAGATGTGCAAGGATGGCGCTTTTTATGCTCTTGACTTCCCCTTTGCTCAGCCATGCTGGGATGTGTTCTTTTATTCTTTTGGATAAGCGCCGACTCGTGCGACCAATATAACCTGCTCCACAGGAGCAAGTAAATGAGTAAATGCACATGGAGGTGGTCTGAGCCAGCAACCTATCCTTGCCTTCGCCTCGTAAAAGAGGGTTGGTTGAGAACACTATCTGAAGTTTCGCTGCTGGGAACGTTTGTGTAACGGCTTGGTTAAGGCGTCTTTTCAGGAGTTCACTAGCCGAATCCCCTTGAAAGGGCACTTTGAGGAATAGAGTTTTCTTTTCCACAGTAACCTTGGCAGGTTTCAATGGTCTTGCGACAAGATGCTTTGTAATAAATCGATCGGGGTATCCATTCTCTCGAAGTAGGATCTGGATCTTCCCAAGCTCCTCCTTGATACTATCTGCCGTGCAAATTTTTCTGGCCCTTTGCGCTAAGCAACGGACTAGATTGCGTTTCTGTTGGTGAGGTGTGAAACTGCTAAAGTTCATATATTGCCCAGACCAGGTTTTCTTTCGATAAACGCTCCTTCGGATGCTGCCGTCAGGTTTTCTGCTTAGAAGGACGTCTAAGAAAGGGAGTGAACCTGCTCTTTCCATCTCCACCGTGAATTTGATCGACGGATGTGCTTGGTTTACCGTGTATAAGAGCTCGTCTACATTTGTTTCTTCTGTGACAATTGCAAAGATGTCGTCGACATATCGATCGTAGTATCTTAGCTTATTGATCTATCCGCTTAACTGAAATTTCTCCAGCTTGCCCATAAAGACATCGGCTAGGAGAGGTTCAAGTGGCGAACCCATAGCAACGCCTTCTATTTGTCTGTATAGTTGGTTATCAAAAAGGAACTGCACATTTAACGTGCATCTTAGTAATAATTATTTCAGTGCATTTGTCGGTATTCCTGTTTCTTGCTCACTGGTCAATAGGAATTCACAGAGGTAATCGACTGTCTCAGTGACAGGGACGCCTGTAAAAAGTGATGAGACATCCAAAGATAGCATCTTCATGCTGTTAAAGTTAAGGTCTTTGACGTCTTCAATAAATTCGAAGGTACCTCGGTAGCTACGTGGCACTAGCTAACGTTGTACGGGCTTTAGTTTTTCTGCTAACCACTTTGCTATGGCATGATAAGGAGAGTTTCGCATGTCTAAAATCGGACGAAGTGGCAAGCCTTCTTTGTGGATCTTCGGTAGACCATAGAGTCGAGGGATGTGTGTACCTACTGGTCTAAGGCGTTCGAGGTCATGGTCGCTTAGAAAACCCCCTGCATGGAGTCTTTTTAAGCAGTCAGTCAATTGTGCCTCTACTTCATCAGTGCAATCCTTTTGTTTATGCACTTCTCGGAATTAATTTTGGGCGGATAGTATGGAGTGCATCTTCGTTAAATAGTCTGATCTTTTCATTATAACGATGCCTGTTCCTTTATCCGGTCTTGTTATCAGGATGTCTTGGTTCACTTGAAGCTGTTTCAACTTCTATATGTGTGCTTTTGTTAGCAATCCCCGAATTTGCGGTCTCTTGTTCAAGTACTGATAACTAGAATTCACCAGCGTTGATTTAAAGTGTCAAACGCTCTCTGCTGATACGGGCTTTAGGTCGTAAGTTTGGTTCCAGAGATTCTCGAATTGGGTTTCTAACTCTAATTGACTAAGCTTTCGACGAGGCAAGCAGAGTTTTGGACCAAGGGATAATGCTTCGAATAACGTTTTATCGAGTAGCATAGAAGAATGGTTGTAGACGTACCGATTGGGATCTTTTGGAAAACGTGATTGTGGCTTTATTTCTTGAACTTTTTGAAGAATTGACGATCTTTTTACGTCTCCACGTTTTCTTCCTATGGTTTGAGTATAGCTGCTAAATTCTTGTCTTTCATCTTCTGTCAGCATATCCAGAATGGCAGTGCGTTGACACACGTGACGCTCTAGTTCTTCAATCTTTATTCGAGTGCTATCCAGTTGGTTCTCAGCGTATCTCCTCAAGGTTTTCGTGGTGATAACTGTATGACTACGTCTGAGCGCTCTCCAGTAGTGATTTGGGTATTCATTTCTTTCAAAACAGTCCCCAATAAAATTGGCCAGTATTTTCGCCTCCACAAGTTTGGTGTTGAAACGCAGGTACCCATTGAGTGCCTTTAACACCGTGGGATCTTTGGACTGCTTTAAAGTTGCAAAATTCCCATTAAACGATTCAAAAGACGACTTGGCGAGCATACGCGCTGCTTTCGATAACTTCTCTTCAGGCCAGTACAGTTATAGGGAAACGTTGGAACGCAGTAGAAATTTAAAACATGAAATCGATAATGTTCGTCCATTTGTGTGGGTTATCTGAGGAATGTGCATAGGGGGAGGGTGATAAGAGACAATGTGATAGGCGGCAGTAAGTGTTTGGTAGAGCCGTTCTAGGATAAGGGGGAGGACATAGATGGCGCGGGGGATGCATCCAGTTAAGCGGCCGTTGGCCAAGCTAAGCGCGGAGCTTGTACGAGGTTCTTTTGTGCGCACAAGACTGGCTTCTTCAACCTAATGGCAGTGACTTCTGCTTCTGCTGGTAGACGTTGACCCAGTGGCTTGGGGTAGTTTGGTGGGACCTTATAAATTACATGGAAAGCTTCGCTGGGGTCCACACTATGCCCGGTGTCAACAAGATGTGCAAGGATGGCTCTTGACTTCCCCTTTGCTCAGCCATGCTGGGATGTGTTCTTTTATTCTTTTGGATAAGCGCCGACTCGTGCGACCAATATAACCTGCTCCACAGGAGCAAGTAAATGAGTAAATGCACATGGAGGTGGTCTGAGCCGGCAACCTATCCTTGCCTTCGCCTCGTAAAAGAGGGTTGGTTGAGAACACTATCTGAAGTTCCGCGGCTGGGAACGTTTGTGTAACGGCTTGGTTAAGGCGTCTTTTCAGGAGTTCACTAGCCGAATCCCCTTGAAAGAGCACTATGAGGAATAGAGTTTTCTTTTCACAGTAACCTTGGCAGGTTTCAATGGTCTTGCGACAAGATGCTTTGTAATAAACCGATCTGGGTATCCATTCTCTCGAAGTAGGGTCTGGATCTTCCCAAGCTCCTCCTTGATACTATCTGCCGTGCAAATTTTTCTGGCCCTTTGCGCTAAGCAACGGACTAGATTGCGTTTCTGTTGGTGAGGTGTGAAACTGCTAAAGTTCATATATTGCCCAGACCAGGTTTTCTTTCGATAAACGCTCCTTCCTGCTCCACAGGAGCAAGCAAGATAGAAAGAGCAGGTTCACTCCCTTTCTTAGACGTCCTTCTAAGCAGAAAACCTGACGGCAGCATCCGAAGGAGCGTTTATCGAAAGAAAACCTGGTCTGGGCAATATATGAACTTTAGCAGTTTCACACCTCACCAACAGAAACGCAATCTAGTCCGTTGCTTAGCGCAAAGGGCCAGAAAAATTTTGCACGGCAGATAGTATCAAGGAGGAGCTTGGGAAGATCCAGACCCTAGTTCGAGAGAATGGATACCCAGATCAGTTTATTACAAAGCATCTTGTCGCAAGACCATTGAAACCTGCCAAGGTTACTGTGAAAAAGAAAACTCTATTCCTCATAGTGCCCTTTCAAGGGGATTCGGCTAGTGAACTCCTGAAAAGACGCCTTAACCAAGCCGTTACACAAACGTTCCCAGCCGCGGAACTTCAGATAGTGTTCTCAACCAACCCTCTTTTACGAGGCGAAGGCAAGGATAGGTTGCCGGCTCAGACCACCTCCATGTGCATTTACTCATTTACTTGCTCCTGTGGAGCAGGCTATATTGGTCGCACGAGTCGGCGCTTATCCAAAAGAATAAAAGAACACATCCCAGCATGGCTGAGCAAAGGGGAAGTCAAGAGCCATCCTTGCACATCTTGTTGACACCGGGCATAGTGTGGACCCCAGCGAAGCTTTCCGTGTAATTTATAAGGTCCCACCAAACTACCCCAAGCCTCGGCAGTTCGACCGTCGATTTCGACGATGTCCACCGTATGCTCCACACCAGGTGGTGCAGGGACGGTGACTTGCGCGTGAATTATTTTTTAGTGATAGTAGCCTTGCGCTGCAGCTACCGTACTCTCTCCTCCTCCCCCACCTGAGCCCGGTGTCAAGACAGAGTCAAGAAGACCGGAGATGGGAGAGGGCGCAGGTAGCTGGCGCGCCCGGAGCCGCCCCTGGGCGTACCACCACAACTGGCTTGGATCCCACAGAGTGGGAGTGCCATAAACACCACATTAAGAAGGAGCCATTGCAGCCTGACTATCAGTCCGCCAGTCAGCCACTCCACAAAAAACACACATTGGGCTGACCACGCGGTTCGAGTTATCCTGTCAGGTGGCAACCTTCCAAGCCACGGCTTTTAGCACACCGGGATAGTTTCAAGCGCGTCAGCTTGTTTATAGTGAGGAACATGCGCTGAGCTGTCGACCTCACTCTCTCCCCCACCCCCACAATCAGACACTGTCCGAGCCGGTCAGTTGTCTGATTCGGAAGCAGGCGCAGCTGCTGGTGACCTCGTCTACGTGTACTACGTACACGCCCTGGCCCCCCAAACACAAGCACCAGGATTTTCACACAACAGGGGTTTAACGGCTTACATCTTACATGTGTGAGATAGCCAGAGGTCACGTTTTGAAGGAGCCATCGCAGCCTGACTCTCAGTCAGCCACTCCACACAACACACATTTGACTAACTGTGAGGTCTGAGTGTAATTGTCAGTTGGCAACCTTCCAACCGCGGCTGTTAACGTTACCGCACACTATTCTCCTCCCCCACCTGAGCCCGGTCTCACGACACAGGCAAGAAGACCGGAGATGAGAGAGGGTGCAGGTGGCTCCTGGGCGTACCACCACACCTGGCTTGGATCCCACAGAGTGGGAGTGCCATAAAGACCACATTAAGAAGGAGCCATTGCAGCCTGACTCTCAGTCCGCCAGTCAGCCACTCCACACAAAACTCACATTGGGCTGACCACGCGGTTCGAGTTATCCCGTCAGTTGGCAACCTTCCAAGCCACGGCTTTTAGCGCACCGTGATAGTTTCAAGCGCGTCAGATTGTTTATAGTGAGGAACATGCGCTGAGCTGTCGACCTCACTCTCTCCCCCACTCCCCACCATCAGACACTGTCCGAGCCGGTCAGTTGCCTGATGTGGGAGTGGGCGCATTGGCTGACGGATCGGCGTACCCATCTTTGCGCGCCACAGTACGACCTGGCCCCCATAACGCACACACCAGGATTCACAAACTCAGGGGATATGGAGCAGCCATCGCCGTCTGACTCCCAGTCCACTAGTCAGTCACTCGACACACACAGCACATACACTGAGCCGACGGCGTGGTCTGGTGGAAGCGTCAGATTGGCAGACTTCCCAGCCACGGTTTCTCTGGTATACTCTGGTAAATGGTGATTGTGAGGGTGTTGTCGATGCATTGCTGTAGGTAGTGTGCGCTGATGTAGCTTAGCCTCCGGTAGTTTACCGGAGGTTGTCGTGGAGGCGCATGTGTCCTAATAGGCCCATGCGGTGTGTAAAATGTGCGGGAGCAGTGAGGTCAGTGAAGGCGGGCGCGTCGACTGTATGTCGGAGCCCCAGGCACTGGTTCACCAGCCTCCGTGCGATGGATTCGCAGGTGACCGACCAGGCCGATGCGTGAGTTGAAGTTGCGGGCGCAGTGTGGGCAGGAGAAATCGGTAGAGGCTGGGGCGATGTCATTCATGGTAGTGGGGGTGGCAGGGGCGCTAAGAATGGCAGGAGCGGAGGGTGTGCATGGTGTATCGGTGTTGTCGGCATTGTGGTGAATTCCGCTGTCATGGATGCGCATGTGACCGAATAGGCCCATGCGATGAGTGAATGCGCAAAGACAGTGAGGGCTGTAGAGGCGACGATCTCTGCTGTGTGATGGTGTTCCAGGCACTGGCTCACCGGTCTCTGTACGATGTATTCGCAAGTGACCGACCAGGCCGATGCGTGAGGTGAATGTGCGGTCGCATTGAGTACAGCTTAGGAGAGATTCCCCATCGCTGATGGTGGTGGTGGTGGTAGTGAAGGCGAAAGCGGTGGTGGTTGCGGTGGTGGGGGTAACAGGCGATGAGTAGATGGATGTGGTCTCTATGATGGTGGGAGTAATGGAATTGTTGTCAGGAGTGAGGGTGGGGGAGTCAGAATGAGGGTTGGCAGAATTTGACGTAGAAATTGGAATTGTCGGATTGTTGGTGCATTGCGTCCGAAGATGTCCAACCAGGCCGATTCGCGCGCGGAAGATGCGTTGACAGCGCGGGCATGTTGGCAGGGCCTGGGCATTGGCGGTGTTGGTCCGGGGCACTGGTGACTTTCGTGCCGCTCTTTTAGCCTTGGCGGCGGCGATCCGGTTGGCCTCATAGATTGCTGAACCAGTCTTCACTGATCTTCTCCATGCCGGTCTATCCTGGGCGAGGTCCTCCCAGGTCGCCGAGTTGATTTGCAGTTGCTTCAGCGATTTCTTCAGTGTCCTTGTAGCGTCGTTTTTGACCTCCCTGCCGGCGAGAACCCGTAGCGACATCTCCGTAGAAAAGTCGTTTGGGTAGTCGCTCGTCGTCCATTCTTACCAGGTGGCCGCTCCATCGCAGTTGCACTTGCCTCAGCATGGCATGGATGCTGAGGATTCCGGTCCGCTCCAGGACTTCCGTGTCCGGGATCCTGTCTTGCCATCTCAGCTTCAGTATTCTGCGGAGGCAGCTGAGATGAAAGTGATTCAGCTTCCTGGCTTGGTTCGAGTAGACGGTCCAGGTTTCCGCTCCGTAAAGGAGTGTCGTCAAGACGACGGCCTTGTACATCTTCAGTTTGGTGTTCAGGTGAATACCGTGGCGATTCCACACGAGGCTCGCAGCCGGCCGAAGGCCTGACTAGCTTTGGAGATCCGTTGGGCAACCTCGTCATCGATTCTCGTGTTGCGCGACATCGTGCTTCCTAGATAAGCGAAGGTTTCCACGTTTTTGAGTTGAGCACCGTTGACATTGATTCGAGGAGCATTGTATTCCGCGCTGGGTGGCGGCTGGTGCATGACAACCGTTTTGGTTGTACTGATTGTTAATCCAAAATCGGCGCAGCCTTCGGCGAAGAGGTCCATGCTCCTTTGCATGTCCTCCTCCGTCACGGTGTTAAGGGCGCAGTCGTCCGCGAAGAGCAAGTCATGGACTGTAGTCGTAGACACGCGCGTTGGAGCCTGCATACGCCGACTGTTGAGAAGGTGCCCGTCAGTTCTGTAGGCGATGCGGATACCAGGCTTCTCATCACGGTAGGCGTCCATCAGCATAGCCGAGAACATGAGACTGAAGAGGGTGGGGGCCAGTACGCAGCCCTGCTTCACTCCGTTGGTCACTGCGAATGCTTCGGATACCGTCCCGTTGTCAGTGACGCGCGCCGTCATCCCGTCATGAAGCTGACGCACCATGTGCGTGAACCGCTCAGGACAACCAAATTTCTGCATGACTTTCCACAGTCCGTCACGATTCACCGTGTCAAAGGCTTTCGTTAGATCCACGAAGGTAGTGTATAGGTGAGTTCGCATCTCCTGACACTTCTCTTGTAGCTGGCGGGCGGCAAAGATCATATCGGTTGTTCCGTGGTGTCGGCGGAAGCCACATTGGCTTTCCGGGAGCAGGCCCTGCTCTAGGTGACCGTTAAGACGATTGAGAAGGATACGGGCGAAGATCTTCCCGGCGATGTTGAGCAACGAGATGCCTCTGTGATTATCACAGAGTTGCCGGTTCCCCTTCCGTTTGTAGAGATGGACGATGGTCGCGTCTTTGAAATCCTGAGGAACTTGTCCTTGGCGCCACATCTCCTGGAAGAGTGTTGTGAGTTCTGCCATCAGCCGGGGCCCACCGTGCTTGTAGACTTCCGGTGGGATTGCGTCGGATCCCGGTGCTTTACCGCTGGAAATCTGCTGCACGGCCCGGATGGTTTCTGGTAGGGAAGGCGGCAGATCCAGGTCATTGTTCGTGTCCACTTGAGGGAGCTGGTCAATGGCAGCATCGGAGATGGCTGATGAGCAATTGAGGACATTTCTGAAGTGCTCGGCCCAGCGCTTCAGAATTTGCGATTTCTCTGTCAGCAGTGTTGTGCCGTCAGAGCTGAGCAGCGGTGCGGACCCCTTGATACACGGGCCGTAGATGGCCTCGATGGCTTTGAAAAAGTTTTTCATTTCATTGCGGTCCGCATACCCCTGGATTTCCTCAGCCTTTCGGATCATCCAGGCATCCTGCATCTCCCGCAGTCGTTGTTGTACAAGGCGCCGGCATCTGAAGAAGGCTGCTTTGGTGGCGTCAGTCCGAAGGTCCATGTAGGCTTTGTGTAGCCCATTCTTCTCCGCGAGTAAGTTGCTGATGTCGGCGTCATTGTCGTCAAACCAGTCCTGGTGTCAACGGCGTGCGCGTCCGAGAACATCGAGGGCGGTGGACTGGATGACATTTCGCAGTTGACACCATCGTGTCTCCACGGTAGCGTTATCATCTGGAGCATGCAGGTCCTCCAGTTTCCCGGTTATTTGGATGCTGAAATCAAAACAGTGAGCAGGCAAATTTAATAAAAGAGTATTTATTTTACATGGTGGCCTCTTACCTTGGGGCCTTTGTCGGGGTTGCAGTCGGAGCCTCATCTGGGAGATGACGAGGCGGTGATCTGTCCAACCACCGGCATCGCGAATCGCCTTGGTTACCAGCACGTTCTGTCGATCTCGCCTCCGGACGAGAACATAGTCCAGCAGATGCCAGCGCCACGACTGAGGGTGCATCCACGTGGCCTTCTCCCGCGTCGGAAGGCGGAAGAAGGTGTTGGTCAGCAGGAGACGGTGTTCCGCACACGTGCGCAGAAGAAGGAGGCCGTTATCGTTACAGCTACCGAGACCGTGGGGACCCAGCACTCCCTGCCAGGCAGCGTAGTCCATCCCGACGCGGGCATTGAAGTCACCAAGGACAATTAACTTGTCCTCTTTCGGCACAGTCGCCAGCAAGGCGTGCAGGTCCTGGTAGAATTTGTCCTTCGCCGCATCAGAGCTCGTCATTGGGGAGCGTAGGCACTGATGATGGTGGCGAACTGGTCTCCCCGTAGAGGCAGGCGGAGGCTCATCAGGCGATCATTGATACCCTGCGGCTGACAGGGCAGACGTCCCACGATGTCGTTACGGATGGCAAAGGCAACACCAGCGTCGCGTCGCTCTGCCTTTGGCCGGCCGCTCCAGAAGAATGTAGCCGGCCCCCACCTTCTCCAGCTGACCCTGCTCAGAGAATCGGGTCTCGCTGAGAGCAGCAATGTCCACCTTGTAGCGCGCCAGTTCCCGAGTGACTAGCGCCGTCCTCCGTTCCGGCCGGTTGCTCCTAGGATTGTCTAAAAAGGGAACGAACATTCCAGGCTGCTAGTGTGAGTGGACTCACCCGAGCAGCCTGGAGAGTATGGCGAGGGGGATGGGGACGGGGGGTATTGTTGTTTGTTTGAGTTTTACGACCGCGTAGTTTGCGATCTGCGAGCCGCGGCCGGCTGCAGAAGACATGAGACCCAGCACTTTTTTAGGGCACATTTTCTAGCCCCTTCCTCCGCGAGGAGGCAAGCAGTGCTATCCCTAAATAGGGCTGCTTGGACATCCCAGACAGGTGCCGAACTCCACTATGGGTCACGGATTTGTTTTAGTGGGAGAACGACCCGAGTTAGTCTGGGCCGCCTACGGGGTTGCTGTCGCCCCCCACCGTAGGACTTTTTTTGAGAGGGGGAGGTGGGAAGTTCGGGAGTCAGACATACCGAGTGTGGAGGCACACACAACACCGGAGACCCTCACCTGGTTTAGCCCGCCGGTCGTGACGGTTGCCCGGGGTGTGGCCGCTGGGAAGAACCCAACTTCGAGGAGCCACAGGTGAGAGTTGGGTACCATTTAGAGGCGGCCACAGGAGCATTCACCACCTGTACGAGACAAATAGAGCGACCAAATGCAAGCTGTGTGGTGCTGCCCCTAACTAGTACCCCTACACACCGGCCGCTACACACGTACATCAACTCTCACTCCCCCCCTCCGCGGCGTCCTATTTAAGGATAAGTCCCTTGTCTGATTCGCGTGTTCCTATAGCTATGAGCGCCCGCATGGTTAGAACCTCGCCTGTTTGGCCCATGATGGTCGCGCACAGCTCGGCCCTATGCACATTCCTCAGATAACCCACACAAATGGACGAACATTATCGATTTCATGTTTTAAATTTCTACTGCGTTCCAACGTTTCCCTATAACTGTACTGGCCTGAAGAGAAGTTATCGAAAGCAGCACGTATGCTCGCCAAGTCGTCTTTTGAATCGTTTAATGGGAATTTTTGCAACTTTAAAGCAGTTACCTAACAGCCACGATCATATCAGATCGTTAAAGGATAGGGTGTCTTTATTAACCCTAGCTCTCTCCTAAATCTGAACCCTACAGTTAAGACGATAACCCAAACTCTGACCTTAACCTAAAACCTAACCCTAAAACTCACCCCAAACTAGAGCATAATTTCTCCGGAATTTGGTGCAAAGCCACGTGTATTGTGGGTGGTTTCTATTCTCGTGTCCTATTTAGGTGGTCATAAAAGGCATCCTTACCCGTTAAAGAAAAGGAACTGCAGACTGTTCCATGGAGCATGGAGACCAAAGTTTAAATTGAGGCGAACGTTCACATTCCAGGAGTGTATATACGTAAACAATAAGAAAGTTGTTTACTCGCTGGAATTTTAACTTTGATTGTGTCTGATTAGCTCCTGTGTCCTATAACTGTTTGTTGTTTTTATTGCAATTTTTATCTCTGCCGATGGAATCCAGTAAGAGTTTGAAAGCGCACACGAATAGCACAATGATTCCTGTGAGCGAACAACCTTCTTATTCTTCTTCTTCTTTGCTAATGCTGAAACCGTATGCCTTGGTTGCTTGCAATTTTGTCATGGCCGTTGATAATTATATCATTTATAAGTTCAAATGGAAGAAATAGGTTAAAAGAAATTAAAAATATAAACTTTATATACAATTAGGCCCAAAATCACAGACCGATGTAGCATCCGCTGTAAAATACACAAGAACAACCACTTTAAAATCCGGAAGGGTGATCAGGTCTTGGATTTTGCCTGCAGTCTGTAGGTGTCCACATTGGATTCTCGCCGAGGTGCAACCAAACGTATTTCATGAATGATCTTGTCGCCTAGAACCAGCCGCTCTCGTATCCAATCCAACTCGTCCTGGCTATCTTCCTTGTCAGTCTGGTAGAGAGGGGAATGCTCAACGAAGGCATACCTGTCTGCTAGTTCTTTGCACGGCACTGTCCGGCTTCTAGTTCCGTTCTCAAAGATGTGAGAATAACTGGATGCAGAGCAGAGCTCATTTGCAGGGTAGGTTTGTAAAAGAACAGCAAATGTGTTCCTCGGCGTCGGAACCCAGTACGTATTGAATGGTCTGAAGAGCAATGGAAAAACATCAGATTTTGCATAACTATAATACCGACCATAGGACCATGCAAGTTCTTCGATGTGCGTCGCATTAGAGGAGTAGTAACTAACGTCCAGGTAAGGCCATCCCCAGCTGAAGATACTAAGTTTACGACTGCCTTCGCCGTCGTCAGATGAATTGCTCGGTTCAATTAACTTTGCGTAAATCTTGTCCCTCTTACCACCCTCCTGAACTAGAATGTCCGGTTTCAGCGAACGCAACTTTTCCCTGAGCGCCGGCCTCACCTGCACGTCCACGAGAAGATCAAGGTCATCATCCCAGGGAACCAGACCATGGTGTCGAAATGAGCCGAGCAGAGTGCCACCGTAGAGCATCCATCTGTCACTTAAACCGGCGTCCTCCATAGCACTGTTGAATGTAGCGAAGAGTTTCCACAAGGTACGCAGCTGACCACGACTGAATTTGGGCTCCAGAGGCATTTGGCGACTTCCTGGCGCACCCATTGGAAGGGGTAAATACTCTCTTTCAGGCCAACCTATTATCTCCAGATTTGGAAGTTTCTGTCGCTTGAATTCTGTGTGACCACTATCCACCACAAAAGTCTGTACTTCCAGCTGTTCCTCCTGCGTGCTTGAAATATTTATTTGTTGGCGTACTTTCAGCGAACTCTTGGAGATTTCCAGAAAATGATGTGAAAGAATAATGAGTGCGATAAGAATGAGGATCGCAGTGAATTGAATCTTCCTTCTGCGACTCATTACGTCCGCAGCTTTCTAGTCTTTGTCCCGGTTACGAAATAGTTTACGATGTGCTGACTAGATGATGCCAGGTCAGTGAAGAAACGTACGATGGTTCACAGGAGATTGGTAAAGAGAATAACGTCTATGAGAATGGATCGCACTCCAGTTCCTGACGCGAGCTCTCTCGCTTTGACGTTTGTTTATCGCAAATTCTTTTTCACACACCACCGAGAGCTTAATGTGCAGAATTACCCCTTTGGCTTCACCTTACATCGTCAGCCAATCATAATCTCTGATTACAATCCAGTACATACTGGTCATTTTTGTAACTCTCGACTATTTACTTAACATGTACCGTTGTTTGGCACGATAGGAATACACAAAGTTAGTTATAAATGGCTTTTCTGGTCTAAATCATCTTAAACAGAGAATATGGAGGCTTTTTCAAACCTCTGAGATGGTGGCAGTCATATTGCAATGGAAGCAGAAGTAAGCTGTGGAAATATTCGGCTTCGGGATGATGGTTTTTGTTAAACAACAAGATTACTTATCCAGATTCTAAAAGGTCAAATTTCTGAATAAAAATGTCACAAATCAACGTGTAGTTTCACGAAACTTATTGTCATCGCCCAGGCAAATCCAGCACCCAAGTCCTCATAAGCTTGCGTCCCGCAGCTATTGTGTCTTTTCCATTTGAACTATTATGCACTGCGTTCGAGTGGTACATATGAGATTCACTTGATCTCAGGTGAATATGACGCAAATTGCGTGTTAGTAGACTCATCGGTAGTTGTCCTCGTCATGGAGCTACTTTCAGGGCAGCAGTTGGCGCCATCACAGAGTTCATTGCACCCATTGAATCCCTGCTTCAGCTTACAATGGCATTGGAGGAGATGCAAGTTTTGATCCACCGCCAAACCTCCTCCTTACCCATGCGACACAGAATATTTGGAACACTTTGCGAAAAAGGTCAATTAACATTAAATTGTCTAAATGCGGATAAAGTCAGTATTATCCTGCCAGCTGATGAAGATCGTTTCTGTGTTGTGCTCAACAAATCAGATTATCAGAACAATGCAAGGCGCATACCCAGTGAACAAAAATCTTATGCAACATGCGGTGGCAAAGAAATTAAAAATCTGGTCCCCCAGATAGATGCCAGCCAGAAACAAACTCAGCCCAGCGATTGGTTCTCTATAAAACCCACTGACGCAACCATGGCTCTCTTTTACACTCAGCGGAAGGTATTCAAGGCAAATGTACCTCTCAGGCGCATCGTCGTCTTTGTGGGCATCTGACATATGGTTTGGCAAAAAAGATTTTCGGTTGTCTTTAGTTTCTGGCCAATGGTTCATTAACAACATTTGCTTAGGCGAATCGATTTCTTGGTTGCATAAAACACGTTAAGTTAGAGCCAGATGAATCCATAGTATACTTTGATGTCGCTGCACTCCTCACCTCCATTCTGCATCATAAAGGGATAAATTTTGTGAAACAACTATTTGCCGAACGCTATGCAGAGATAGACAAACCCCTGATGACTCAATATCTGCTCGAACTTCTCCGACTGCCTAGAAACCTATATCGCCTTTGATAGATAAAAATACGAACAGATTAAATGACCTCCTATAGGCTGTCTGCAATTAGGCCTGATTACGTAAATATTCCTGCAACGGATAGAAAACTTGGTGTTCATGATTTATCGACCGATTTTCTGAGCTTGTAATGTTGACGATACCTTCGTCATTGTCAAAACAATCGACATTAAATACCCCGAGGAAGTATTGAATTCGGTAGACCTGAATATCTAGATAACTTTTCTTATCTTTGTCGGCATATATATTTTTCCTCTATCACTAGCCACTGTGTGGCTGCCGGCGGGTTTGACATTGATCCTCAAGGTACAATGGCATGATTGTCATTTATCATTGATGAATTATTTACTGCAGGAAGTTTTCCATTTGCCCAATGTTTTGATAACAACCCATAGTGTACCGAGACCTTAACTCGAAGCCGGAGGTAGAATCCTAGCTTTTAAAATGCTATTGAAGGTTGTTGTGGGGTGGTGTTGACGGTTGTTGTGATGACGGATGTGGTGGTGCTGGTGATATTTTTGTTTAAACTGTCATTGTCGTCAATGTCATTTTCTTAATCGTTTAAATTTTTCCACCCACTTTTTATACGTGTTTGGTTTTCACGCGTTCTGTTGATGTTCCTGCACTGTGACTTGCTCTTAAATTCCTGCGCAGCTGTTTGTTCGGGTCCAAAACTCAGGCACACCACAAAAATACGTCTTCTTGTAAACTTTGTGCCTTTTTTTGGCTGCAGCCTGACAGATTCGGATCCTAGCAAGTGATGTCACAAACACATGCATCTCACCACCTAATGTATCATACTAGTCTTCCAAGGCGTGTCTTTCAATCATGTAACACCAAGCGTGCTACAGTTCAATCATGGACACGCGGTCAATGAGCCGCAATCGGGGATCCTCAAAGCCAATTTAATGTCGGGTGAAGATCAAGATGGGATGTAGTTCCTCTTCAATAGATGGAGATTTTGTGTCAAGCAGCTCAAATAATTTGCGTTCAACATACATTTCATTCTTACTTTAGTTCTTCGTCTAGCTCAATCCTATTGGACAGTAAATGACTGATGTGGAAACCATTCGTAGAACCCCGATAGAAAATTTTATATTTTGGAGTAAATTTTGAATTGCGTTCACTAGTACTTCCATTTTCTTTTGCCCCTGCTGTGCCTATGTTTAGATGAACCTTGATAGGATGCAAAGGCGTAAATGTTAAAATAACGACATTGTATAGAAAATGGGCTGATCACTTCCTGAAGTGATTTTACAAGTACGATTGCACGGGTACCTTTAAAGTATTACGTCCGATACATTATCATTGGGAAGAATAAGTGGCTTTGACTACTTTCTTAAAATAAAATACACATAACTCAATGGGAAACCATAAACGTATTTCAAAACGTACGTACAATTTGAAATAAGAATGAAATTCAGCAAACTGTTTAACCAAATAACAGTTACCCAACAGCCACGATTATATCAGGTCGTGGATGAAGAGGGAATAGAATTCGGACTCCTCCATGAAGCCTGCAGGTTACTACTGAAATGCTGTGTACCGTTAGAATGTAGGATTGTGAAAACCACTTGCATTTTCATCATTTTTAAGTTCAAATATCAGAAAAATGTTAATTAATCACGTTTATCTATCGTTATCAGGCACAAAATCACACACCGATGTAGCATCCGCTTTAAAATACACTAAAACAACCGCTTTAAAGTCTGGCAGGGTGATCACATCTTGGATTTTGCCTGCAGTCTGTAGGTTTCCACATTGGATTCTCGCCGAGGTGCAACCAAACGTATTTCATGAATGATCTTGTCGCCAAGAACCAGCCGCTCTCGGATCCAATCCAAATCATTCTGCTTATCGTCTTTGTCCTGGACGGTCTCGTAGAGTGGGGCATGCTCAACGAAGGCATATCTGCCTGCTAGCTCCTTGCAAGTCACTATTTGGCTTTCAGTTCCATTCTCAAAGATGTGAGAGTAGCCGGATGTTGAGCAAAGGTCATTTTCAGGGTAAGTATGCAACAGTACAGTAAATGTGTTTCTTGGTGTTGGAACCCAGTGCATGTTGAATGGTCTGAAGAGCAGTGGGAAAACATCAGATTTTGCATAACTATAAGATCGACCATAAGACCACGCAAGTTCTTCTATGTGTGTTGCATTAGAGGAGAAGTAACTAACGTCCAGGTAAGGCCATCCCCAGCTGTAGACACTAAGTTCTCGACTGCCTTCCTCGTCGTTAGATGAATTGCTCGGTTTAATTAACTTTGCGTAAATCTTGTCCCTCTTTTCGCCCTCCTGAACTAGAATGTCGGGTTTCAGCGAACGCAACTTTTCCCTGAGCGCCGTTCGCACTTGCACGTCCACGAGAAGATCAAGGTCATCATCCCAGGGGATAATGTCATGGTGTCGAAATGAGCCGAGCAGAGTACCACCGTAGAGCATCCACCTGTCACTGAACCCAATCTCCTCCATAACATTCACGAAAGTAGCGAAGAGTTTCCACACGGTGCGCATCTGCCCATGACTGAATTTGGGTTCCAGAGGCAGTTGGCGACTTCCTGGCGCACCCATTGGAAGTGGTAAATACTCTCTTTCCGGCCAACCTATTTTCTCCAGATTCAGAAGTTTCTGTCGCTTAGTTTCTGTGTGACCACTGTCCACCACTAAACTTTGCAATTCCAGCTGTGATTCTTGCATTCGGGAAAAGTGTAATATGCGGCGAACATCTGGGGGCCGTATTGAGATTTCCAGAAAGTGATATAAAAGAATAATGAGTGCGATCAGAATGAGGATTGTAGTGAATTGAATCTTCCTTCTGGGATCCATTGCGCCTGAAGTCTCAGAAGTGATATCTCGTACTTCTAAAGGCTCCCTCCTAATAAGAAACACATAATGGGCCGGTTAGCATATCATATACTATGCAGAAAATGAATCAAGCAATGCAACGTAGGATAATGCTCACGCAGCAGTAAACAGAATATATTATATGAGAACGGAACCCTCTCGATTACCAGACATGATCCACCTCTTATGGATTTTTTCCGAGCAACACCCTTCGTGTGCACAGCACCAAAAGTGTTAAATTACAAATCGATCCAGTATAGACTGTCCATTTTGGTAGCTCTGGTATATTTCCTTATCATGCACATGTATCTTCACCTCGACGCACAACACACATCCTCCATCAGGCAATGATGGATTGGCTGTTCGCGTCTGAGTCGTTAATGGCTGTGAGTTCATCATCTATTATGGATTTCGGCATGATAATTACTAGGTGGTTTACGGTACTGTAACTGCAGCTACACAGCTTATCGGTACGGGAGGTCATTTTGCCCGAATGTGGGATTGATTGGCTTGGACATGTAACGGCGCACGCGCTTATCACCTCTTGTGGGGATTTCCGTCTCATGAAACTTAAAACTATGATCAGGCCTTGTCGAGTGATCTGCAACCTGAAAACTAGCGCCCATCCTCCTCCTCAATGTGATAGCGACCCCCAGACAGGAGGGCCAATACCTCCCCTGACAGGATAATCCTACCCACCGAGCACCGCACATTTATTTTGATGTCATAAGGTCAGAGTGGCAGCCTTTGAAAGAAACCGTGAAAACATTGAATTTCGATAACATCTACGTGATATGAACCAACACAGGCAGTTCACGGGTGTCCCCTAGATGTCGTGGAAAGCGTCACCTTCAAGCGTAAAATATGGTCAAGGCACTGCAAGTGTTTCCATAAAAAATGGCAAATGAAGAGATCACTTCAATGCACTTAACAAAACAAGACAATAAATAAATTAGGAATGAAAATATAAATCCGCTACTATGTGAAGCATACTGTCAAGATGCGGTCAAGAATGTCTAACAGCCACTCGACTGCATGTGTACTAGTCACAGCGACCTTTGCTCTGTGAGAGAGAAATATGTGCGAAAAATCAACTTTAAAAGTACGTTTTTCGGTAGAAACTAATCTCTGAAATAATGTGGGCAAACTTACTCTAGCAAAAGGTCAATGGGCTGCGCTTGGGACGGCGAATTTTCCGAGTACAACCAGAGTGCTGGTTCCTCTTCTCTGAATCATATAAGGTCCGCAACTTTTCTCCGCCAGACTTCAGGTGAAACCACACAATGAAATCAATCCTTCCTTACAGGGAGAGAGCTACAAACCACCCCACCACGCACTCTGATAAAATTCAAGTGACTTTTAAGTCCAACCATGTTAAGCAAATGACACCAATGCACTCGTGCACTGGAGCGATTATTGGCCTTTTTCGCTAAAGTCGTCAGCGGAAATGCTGACGACACAATCGAAGACGGCCGGGATGTAATATGTGCGGACAGAACGCACTTTGAAACGTGTGGATATTGCTCTCGAACTCCAGTTAATGCGCTCTCTGCCCACCGTATACGTGAATTTTATTTCAGCGATCTGTGTTACAGCACGTGATTTTCCGCCGAGGAGCTGTTTATTAATTGGATCCTGGGTTCACCCTTAGGCATGCGACCGATTTCAGTCATCTGTAAATCAGGCTTTACAGTTAAATGAGACAAGCTTCCACACGAATGTGTTGCTATTTAATAAAGAAAATAAGCGTGATTGTCCCACCCTTCAGGCCGACAGTAGTGCTTGTGCCTCGGATGCAGTGTCGTACGGCCCTCTTGAAAAGCCCTGCTCGTCACGATTCCTTTACCCTAATTATATGCTGACGACCTAACTGATAAGAGGAAGGCTCAAATAAAAAAATGTGAAAAACGATACAATTTGCGAAAATTCCACAGGAGGTTGGCATTTTGAAAAAGACTTCATCCAAACTAGCGTTAATAGTAAGCGAACCGTGTCTACCAAAATGACTTACACTAAGTGACAAAACAAAACTCATATGATTTGAAATTTAAAAGCAAATTTTATAGTGCAGTAAATGTTATTTTTTAATGATAGTCAAAATGTCATTTCATGATAAAAAGGTGGAAAGACAAGAGAAGCTGGAAGTAGGCGAAGAATAATGACATGTGTTAAGACCGTTGTAGTAAAGGAAAGTGGAACGTTTTAGGTAAAATAAACCAATGTGTCCTCGTATCCGCGAAATTACTTATTTCAACTTATTTTTGTTCACAGTTGCTGTGAGAGGGCATCATTTCTTGTTGGAGAGGGATACACCAGTCGCGATTACGCACGAAGTCTCGAAGTGCAAGTCAGGCACATCAGAAGACAACGGTTTCCAACACAGACGCAATTCAGGAAGAGGGTACCATTTTTTCCTTGGGAATATTTAGTTTAAAAACGCGCGTATCCATGTCAACGTGACGGCAGTTACGAATTCCAGCATATCACTCCAAAAAATACAGTCAGAAAAAAATACAAGAAAGGCCTTGTTTCTGTGCCACGCACCCGTAACATTCGTAACGAACATTCGTAAACTGACAGTGGTGTGAAGTACGTCAATCTACCCTGTCGCCTAAATGCGCTTGCGAGCACGCATTGACCTTTGCACGTAGCACTTAGGTGTCCACAAAAGCTTCTCCTCGAGTTGCAACCAAGTGGATTTCGTGAATGACCTTGGCACCGCGAACCAGCCTTTCGCGCAACCAATGCAATCGCTCCGTTCTCTCGTCATCGACCTAGGCAGCCCGGTAGAAAGGGCTGTTCTCGACAAAGCATACCTGTCCGCCAGGTCGGCACACGGTACTGTTCGGCTTTCCAGAATTCGCTCGTAGGGATGCAAATAGCCATATGCAGAGCAGTTAACGCTCCCAGGGTAAGTTTGCAGAGTAAAAGCAAAGGTGTTTCTTGGCGCTGGAGCCCAGGTTTTGTTAAAAGGTCGGAAGAGTCATGGGAAGACATCAGACTCCGCGTCGATGTAGGATCGCCCATATGCCACCGCAAGTTCACTGATGTGCGTGACGTTAGAGGTGTAGTAGCCGATGTCCACGGAAGGCCAGGCCCAATCATAGTTACTCAGTTTGCGACTACCTTCGACGTCCAGAGTATTTTTGGGCTCAATTAATTTTGCGTTAATTTTGTCCCTTTGACCACTTTCCTTAATAATATAGTTTGGCAGGAGTGTGCTCATCTTTTCCCACAGCACCGGTCTGACCTCCAGGTCGACGAGAACATCAAGGTCATTGTCCCAGGGGATAATATCATGGTGCCGAAAAGATCCAAGCAGACTGCCACCGTAGAGCATCCACCTGTCACTAAGACCGAGCTCCTCCATGTCATCTTCAAATGTGTGGAACAGCTTCCATAATGTACCCATTTGTCAAAGACTGAATTGAGGTTCCAGGGGCATTTGGCGGGAACCCATAACAGCCACCAGAAAACGTAAAAATTCAAGTTCCGGCCAGCCGATGTTCCCCAGATTTGGAAGTCTTTGACGCTTCTTTTTGGTGTGATCAGTATCCACCACAAAGCCCTGCAATTCCAGTGGGCGGCGCCTGAAGGCGGAAAGGCCTAATGTACGGAGTAGTCTGGGTGGTTTTGGGGAGATTTCCAGAAAATTATATGACAGTATCACGAGGACAATCCGCATGAGGGCTGCAGGAAGTCTTATCCTCTTCCAGTCTTTCATTATATTCGAAGATATAGGTAGTTCTTTCGTTCCTTGGGTCCTGGCATCCTGTTTATTTTAAAAGGACAACTGTGAAGCTAGAATTTGCGTAATTTGCTTCAATCGGTGCAGTACATTTAAGTGAGCTATCTGAACAGGACTCACTTTTACACTGGATGTACCATCGGCAACTTTTGCCTATCAAGACCATTTTGGTATGCAAGGACTTGTCTGTTCAATCGCGTGCAGACTTCGTCTAGCTTGGAGTAGTTGGAAAGTGGATGGTGCCAATTCAATCAGGCGGCACGAAAAACTCAGATAGCCAAAATGCAACCACCTTAACGTCTGTCATCTTGGCTTGCTTTTTTGGTATCTTCAGTCATATGTAAGCGCTCCCTAGAGTGGGGTCTTCTTGAATACAGACCATTGCAGCCAGTTTGACGAATGGGTTCATGGCTTGTTGGGCTTTATACAGTGTGTGCAAAGTCAAGAGCTGAAAAGCCCTTGCGTGTGGAGGCAGAAAATGTGTTTTTTCTGAAGGGCAATCATTTATTGAAGATCAATGCAATGAGAAGGTTTAGCATTATGACCGTTGGTACGCGTACAACGTCAATTCTACAAGGTCAGTTCTTCCATAAATAAACGACTGATTAACGATCGTTGTTAGAATAAGTTGTAGTTGTCGATTAAACGCTAATTTTGATGGCTCAGTACGTCTGAATAACGACTAACGATCATTGTTAAGGTAAGTTGTCGCTATCGATTAAATGCAAATTCTGATTGATTGGTGCGTAAACAAATAAAAATTCCCGAGATGTTAACCTGTAAGATAACGGAAAAAGATCTGCTATAAAGTGAACTGTTCCACTCATGTTTGGCCAGTTTGTCTGGTCAAGTAAAGAAAAACACTGAGGACCTAATTATCTACAAGTCACAAGTTCCGTTTTTTCTCCTGGGAAGATTAACGCTGGCATTTCGCTAATACTCACCACCGTCCTCACACACTCATACAGCAGGAATGAGAGTTTGGTCAGAATTTAAAATCGAGCTCGATCAGGTAACGCGCAGTCAGTGGATGCGTTTCCAGCACGTTTTTGGTTGGTTCCCCTTTGCTGATATATAACGACCTCGTCGTCTCCTTGATGGTCAATGATACCAGAATCCGGGTTTTTTGTACGTGGGTTTCGTGTAGGCGAAAGGTCAACCAAATCAGATGCCCGGGTATCAGGCTCTGAGCCGAGTAACAACGGTAATTCGACAGACGTGTTGCGTAACTGGGCTACACTAAAAGATAATGCGACGCCCAGCTAAGCAAATATGCTGCCAGATACTGTAAATGCATGAACGAAAGCGATGAAATCAAGCTCAGATAAACGGAATTCAATGCTGGTCATGTCAAGTCAGTGTTGCCAGTGGAACAGATATTCCAGGGAAAAAATAACCCGGTGTGACACATAAAGACGGGGTATACAATGCGATAGTGACCCCCAGACAGAAGACCCGATACCTCCATTGACCCGATAATCCTCCTGTGATTATGCCTACCGAGCACTGGACAGTTATTTTGATGTCATAATGTCAGAGTGGCAGCCTGTGAAAGAAACCGTGAAACCACTGAAGTTCGATAACATCTATATCCTATTAACCAGCACAGGCAGTTCACGGGTGTCCCCTAGATGTCGTGGAAGGCGTCACATTCAAGCTACTGAGGAGGTTGCTTCAATGCATTTAACAAAACAAGACAACAAATAAATCAGGAATGAAAATATAAACCAGCTACTATGTGGAGCATACTGTCAAGCTGCGGTCAAGAATGTCTAACGGCCACTCGACTGCATGTGTACTAGTCACAGCGACTTTGGTTCTGTGAGAGAGAAATCTGTGAGAAAAATCAACTTTAAAAGTACGTTTTTCGGCAGAAACTAGTCTCTGAAATAATGTGGGCAAACTTACTCTAGCAACAGGTCAATGGACTGCGCTGGGGACGGCGAATTTTCCGAGTACAACCAGAGTGCTGGTTCCTTTTCTCTGAACCAACCAACTTCCTCGACGTTTCTCCGCCAGCCTTCAGGTGAAACCACAATGAAATCAATCCTTCCTTACAGGGAGAGAGCTAAAAACTACCCCACCACGCACTCTGAGAAAATCCAAGTGACCTTTAAGTCCAACCATGTTTATCCAAGGACACCAAAGCACTCGTGCACTGGAGCGATTATTGGCTTTTTTGCTAAAGGCTTTAGCTTGCAACGCTGACGACGCTATCGAACAACGCCGCGCTGTTTTATATGCGGGCAGATCGATCTGTGGAGCATGGAGGATTCCTCTCCCCCCCACCCCCACCCTCCCCTTTGTACATTTCCTGTGGGTTTTTTTTTCTCGGCAAGCTCTTACGTGCCTCTTAAATGTCGATCAAATGTGCAATTATGGCTACGGATCTATTGATATGGTCCTAGGTTCAGCCAAGTCATGTGAACTTGTCTCCGAATCGTCCGATAAATGATATTCCTCTTCCAGCAATCGCGACGTCTTCTTCGCATGGACGGACATTTGTGAGGTCCTGCTAGCGTAGAAAGCAAGCTGGCTCTGTAGATAGCGCTCTAGAACCTGGAACTTGGTGCTTTTGAACGCCCTTTATCACAGCTACTTCTCGTTGGGATTCCTGAACGAAACCGACAGAGTCCAACTGAAGGTACATCTCCAAAGTAAGTAACACGAATTCTGACGATAAATAGGCTTGATCACTGGGGCGAAAGAGGATTCTGCCCGGCAGCTCCAAATCAAACACGACCTGTCAACCTGAGACCACGTGATAAAACTGAAATGAGAGTATTGCACTGGGCCTTTATCATTTGTATTTGGGCCTTGCTATTCATCTCAATATTGATCAGTGATCGATCATTTTGCTGTCCTGACACCATAGAGTCTCAGACCGCGAAGAAAACCACAAAAAAACACTGAATTTCAATAACATTCACATTATAAGAACCAACTCAGTCTGTGAGCTGGCCCGTCTCAATGCGGTGGGGATCGTCATATTGAACCAGAAAATATAGTCAATGCAGTGTAGGTGTTTCCTCGTCAAATGATAATGGCACCTCAACGCATTCACCCGCTACTAGATGAAACCGGCTGTCAATATCAGTTCAGCACGTTCAACGGCCACTCAACTGCATATCAATATAAGGGATAGCCACATGGGCTTTGGATATTTATGTGACTTCAGCAGTGACTGACCAATATTCAGGTTTTATTTAATTAGGTATAGTCACCTAAATTGACTGGCCGAGAAACACCTGTTTCAGTACCACCCGCCAAGCAGTTCACCAGAACGCATGTGCATGTTGCACGGAACTCAACGGTGTTAGGCATTTTGAAAGGACCTCTTTTCGAAAAATCTGTTAAACAATTAAAACAACATATGTACAGTTTATTCAATAATGTTTTACAGGGTGCTGCAAAAATGCAAATTCTCATGCACTGCGAAACCAAGAGGATATTGGAATTTCCAAGAACATTTATTCATGGAGTAACGTTAAAACTTAACGAGATTTCAAAGGCTTTTAAAATACTAATAATGATGAAAAAACGTACCACGGATTTTTGCAAATGACCCGGACGTCTGACTGCTTACGTACAACTCAAAACAAGTAGACTTGGAGCCAGATGTGAACGCTAATCCTGCACATTTGATCTGACTAATCAGAGGTTAATCTCTCTCTCTCTCCTTGTGCGTTTACAACTGCGTTCACTTTATCGATTTTTTAATTAATCCGCCAATTGTTTTCTTATGTCGCAGAGTCAGGAGATCACTGCCCCACTCCGTGGTTAGGTTACATAAATATTTTTAGAGAAGAAGCGTTCAGGGCTTACGTGTTCAGAGTCGGTCTGGTTTCGCTGGTTTTGTGAGAACCAAGACGGGTGCAAGAAGCATTTATATGATGAAATAACGCAGAATAATTATCACCTTCTTTACCGAGGTCGAGACCGGTTATTACCCAGACCGTTAAGAATTGATATTCGACCAATTTAGTAATAACGACTCCACTTTCGAAAGCCTGCAATGAATTTGGAGGTGGATATTTCAGTAAGAAAACTGCGATGTAAAAATCGCAAGAAGTACGCCAACCAACTATACCCCACTCCATGCACTGAAAACGCTTTAGCCAGTTTCTGTTTACTGGAACTACCAGGCCAATAAATTTCTTGGCTCAGCAATAAAGCCCCTTTCGTCTGAAATTTGGCATTTTGCTTGTATTGGTAGATCAGTTAATCAGTCCAAATGCTCTGTTAGGTCATTTAGAAGGAGACGCGATCGCTGCAACAAGTTCTTAATAGCCTTATGTTTCGGATACTCACTGGAATCCATCATCAGAGACAGAGTCAGATAAGAGTATTGCCAAGTGTCATTATGGTAACCCTTGATGTCACGTCCCTTTTTACTTCTATTCCACAGGACCAGGCAGTTGAGATCGTTGAATAACTGCTACGAGACAAATACGATGAAACGGAGAATCGCCCCAGATACACCCAAATTTCCCAACTCCTCAAGTTCTGACCTAAGGCGTACTGAACAATCTACGAGCAGGTGAAAGGCATGCCAATGAAATACCCGATTTCGGGAATTTTGAAGCTTTTTTACCGGGGATGAATTTAAACTAGGCGTATTCAGCAGTATTTATTGGTACCAACAAATTTCGTGACGGCTTATAAATTGCAGCCCATCTTTGCATAGTACAGATAATGAATGGAATTTGGGTTCAACGAAAATCAATACATAACAGCAAGGGTCAGGGGACGACGTTTAGAATAATCAGGTCAACGAGTTAGTTTAAAACTTCAGAGAAACGGTGGGGTAGGAGTTAACACAACTAACAGCCATGAGGAAGCTAGGGGTGAAAATTACCAGGGCAATTGTAGATTGACAACGTGGTCTATTTTCTTGCAAAGGTCGAGTTTCTTCCCTACGCATATACGCCGCTTCCAGGTAGCGCAAAGTGCGAGTTGTTCGTGCCCGAACAACTACTCGGAAGGGTGTTTTGAGGTCAACAGAGTGACAGCTGTCTAATATATGTTTAGTTATCGAAGACCGTTGTCCTTTATGTTCTTGTTTAAACCAATTAGGCAAATGTTCAGCGGCCCTTGTTGCCAATTGCCTTTGCGTTCACTCACTGTACTTGCATCCGCAAGTGCACGTAAATTCATTTACACAGCAACGGTAAGGCATCCTTTGGCTGGTTGATTTGATGCAAATTGATAAGCCGTCATGAAATCCTGCTGTTAAGCCTGTTTTATATTTCGGGACTCATAGCTAGTTTTCCGACACCAAAGATGAAAATTATGGTCTCGGTATGCAGATAAAACCTTCGTGGTCGTCGAGTGGGTTCAGGTGCTGGAAGTCAAAAACCATCAGAACGTCGTCTTCCCGGATGAAAAAATTTACGATGGAGAAAGTGGAAAAAAATCAGCTGGCCATTCATTACGTCCTTGTCTGCCGCAAATATTATGGTTGTCTTAAAACCAAAGAAAGCAGGAAGGCGACAACTACGACGCAAGTACTTAGTTACAACAGCAACCACCTAATGAGCCACAAATGCAGTTGCATAAAGGCAATATACCAGCGTGTGGAGACACACTGGATTTAACCGGAAGACATGTTTGCCAAATTTCAATATCGTCAAGGGTGTTTAGAGCGAATGGCTACCCGCACACTTCATCAATCAGTACTAACGCAAACGACATGAGAGAACAAATCTGATCATCCCGAATTTCGGTGGACTCTACCGTATGGGAAGAAAGTCTTGGAAGCCATCAACCGTCTTAGCACACCTCCTGGCGTTGGAGTTGCACACAGAACGGAGGCAACCATAAGGTACTAGATCATAAAATTCAAAAGACCTACTGCCGTGAAAAGGAACACGTGGGCTCGTTTTTCGAGTCTGATGCAGTTGTGAATAAAACAACTATGTCAGAGAAACTGGAAGACCACTTCGGACGCGAATGGCCGAGGACGCAGCAGCAGTGAGGAAGAATGACGCCAGGTCCCAAGTCGCGGCTTTTTCCACGGGATCTGGCCAAATATTCAAGCTTGATGATGCCGAAATTCTCGTGAATGGTGAAATCTGCGTGAGCCGTGAACTGCTCGAGACATGGTTTTAACGGCCCTCAATCAACAAGTGCAACGACCTTCCTGCTCCATATTCAGTGCTGAGTTTTTAACCTGGGCAATCTAGTTGGCCATGTGGAGAACGCGCAGATGGTAATTTTTCCTGCTGCCAATTTCAACGGGCGAAATTACCCAAGAGCTCAAACGGATGCCGAAATTTGGCCGTCAGCAACTTGACTGCAGGCCATAATCACACCAGATGCAACCACATGCGATCAGTTTGGAAACCGATAATCTTGAAAAGTACACTGGAACCGAGCAAAGGCATGGCAACTGCATAATGCAACAGCTGGCTGATCAGACAACTACTACACCACCTGCGACTATCTGCAATGAACTCGGGAACTATCAATGGTGATAGGCTTGTAGTGGCCTAGCAACTACATCCTATAAATGCTGCAACACCTGGGCGATCCGATACCCTTATCTGACTGTCTGTGATGATGGATTCGAGCTTAAATCCGAAACGTAAGGCTAACAAAGCTCTTGTTCCAGTGATGGTTTCTCTTTCTTCACGACTTCTTCCTGGAACTCGTCTCTTCGCTTCCATTAACAAATCTGTAAGATAAATAACGAATGGCTGAATATGAGATGCCTAAGTAAGTTCGTCGGTTTGTTTGATTGAAAATGTGGGCTGTGGAGGTAGCAATTTCTATATCACGTTTTGTTGCTTCCCTCAATGACAACCGTGATATTATGCTTTTCTTCAAGGAAAGGAATTGCTCCACTAAATGACCTATAAATATTTAATCATTAAAAGAACCCCTTCTTTCCCCAAGTATTTTCGGGATGTGTTCTGATTTGGATGTTGCCACTACTAGCGATACATGGGTACGGAAAATTACCACAATATGGTGCATTTTAACCGCATTAATGAAACTAACAGATCTTAACGTTTTTGCTCTCGGTGCCAGCCTCCGGTTCAACGTCAAACCCTCCGATCAAACTCCATCGCTATTGGGCAGAAGAATTGGATGTATTATGGCGAAGCTGAAGTGGAATTCTCACTTCCATATTTTTTCTATAGGATAGATCGAAGAAGATCCTCCAAACCACGTGCTTTGGCTATGATGAGCGAGTAGTCTTGTGAGTTGCAAACCCTTCCTAGGCATGAACCTTAAGTGCACAATATAGTTTCAAGGCCCTTTACGAAGATTATATCTTTGACAGTTCGCGCAAGATCTAATTTGCCCTCGTAAACACCGAAGGCGCATCGGTACGCCGGTGTTGCAATCGGTAGCATGACCTCTGTCCGGTTTCTCCATCATCCTGAGAGCACCCTGCGTGCCCAAGACACCCAAGTTAATTCACACGCTGAGGGACCGTGGTTCCATCCGTACCGCACGCTCAAGGCTCGATTACGTTCGACCCAGTAAGCCAAGTCACGCTAAGCCGAACACGGATGCCCTCGTAAAAGTGGGACTGGTCGGCCGGAGGTCAGGTGACGAGCGTTTAACTGCCTTGCTGAGGCATCTCCGAGATAGAAAACACCTGGCATGACTGCAAGCACTGGTTATTCCGCGGTTCACGAGCTCGAGGACAACCTTACTGCAATTACGGCGCCCGCAAAGGGGGCAAGGTTCACGCGAGCACACCCGTGGCTGACCAGTGAGAAATCAAAGCTGGTCAACAGCAAACAGGTAGGATTTGTACATCGTGCACAATTACGGCAATTCTATGGTTACAAACGATTATCCTTTGTCGTGGTTAAAGCTGCTGACGTCTTCCAAGACGTTTTTGACGTACGGCAGCAGTCGCAACCATTTTCTCCCTGTACGACTAAGGTTCTCATCCTGTCTTTGTCGGCACCGGTTGAAAATTTTATTCGGAGAGTCCTTTGTCCTGAGCACCCTTCAGACCTATGGTAATCCCACAAAACTTTTCTTCTGGTTTACTGCAGTGCGTCTCAATACGCCGACATGGCGTCCTCAGGTATCTGCTTCTGTGGTAAATTAAGTGGTTGTCGTTGAAGTCCAGTGCTTCTGTCGCATGCACCACTTTTATGAACAGTGATTTTAATGCCAGTGATTCGTTATGGCATTTCAGTACGTCAGTGATGGCCAGCTGCTTGTTCATCTCTCGCTTAATCATCAATTGTATGTCAAGGAAGATGGTGATGCGACGTACTTTGGATCCTCTTCGCTGGATCCCGTTCGCAGGAATAAGCTTCAGTACGCAGATGTGAAACTGCATACTTTTTGTCGTTTTCAAGCTTTAATTTGTATTTTTATACAGTTGACATTCACTTATCGCAATCTTTACCCTTAGGAGCCAATCGGACAGGAACTTGAATGAGCATACCTTCTCCTTTGTTAAGTTTCATGTGCGCGAAACTCAACGAGCCCGGAGAGGATGGTAGTCACCCTGATATCTATAGGTATTATTTCAAAATTCTAGTGTCTGGGCTCCTTGAAGTAATCGAGCGAATTGAAAGAGATGAAGCCGTTCACGATGACTGAGGCCTGGGTATCTTGGCGTTCGTCCTGAAGAATGAAGGTATGACAAAGTGTGAGATCTACCGCTGCCTAGGCCTCATCGACATTTTTGCAAACGATCAGAGAACGATGGATCCGTCAGTGTGCAATACGCGACCGTAATACATGCCAACGTAACCCTATCTCTATCCATTTTGCTTTTTTGGGTGAGCATTCGTTGCCAGGTTAGCAGTGATACACAATATTTCGTTGGCAGTAGGAGGACTGAAGTATCTGGTAAAATGGCAACTTGCCATGCGGCGACTATTAGGAGACCAGGGTAGTTTCAAAACACATCCTTGTTACTTTGATAATGAAAATCGCTCAAAGCTGGCTGCATTTTTACTCCCGTCAAGGATCAGAATAAAAATAGGTCAGGTCAGCTGGGAATGATATCGCGCATATTGGCCTGCGTGAGGAAAATTCACCGGGGAAACAGACAATTGTGCGACCCTCCTTACCTGGCAACGATTTCTAACCCTAACGAAAACAAGGGATTTGGTTAGGCCCTAGGTTGGGGCTCTCTTTTTTTCCTTTATCCCTATCGATAAAAATCGTATTGCCACCGGTGCCGTATTAATCACTTACCTATCCTTTGTTCCCTGAGTTTGAGTCACATGACACTTTCTTTCCAAGTTCAGAACTAAAGTTGGACTCATCAGTGGACTTTGTTGACTTTGGCCCCAGTGCTCGGTTCTGTCCATCCTAAGTCCCTAAAAATACACGGTTTACCGGCGAAATCGTAGATATAATCAATACCTTCCATCGCTCCAACAATATGGGAGCTCTGTCTCATAATAATATCTTCCAAACTTTCCATATTCGATTTTGAATTCGCCAAGGCTGCATTAATTCACCTATTCTGTTCAAGTGCGTCATTGGCTGAATTTTCATAATGCTCCCACAAGGTTTTGATTGTGCTGAGATTGCACCTGAATGCCGGCTGCCAGATCTCTACTTCACCGATGATATCGCTTAACTAGCTTCAAGCTTTGGTGCTCTTCAGTCTATGCTGTTATTTCAGTTTAAAGTCACCAAATTAGCCAATAAACCAAAAACGCAGAGAGGGCCAACCATTTTTAAGCCGCATCCATGAAAAAGAGAAGGAACTCTCCTGAACGAGGCTGCTGCCGAACAAATAGAGTAATAATAACGGTCTTTTTCGGATCGAAGTAGTTTGCAGGGTTTTCAAAATCATTACAAAGTGTTTATTAACTTGACAAAACATCGTCATTGTTAAAACTATTTATGTATACTCGGAATGAGTTCAGTCAGTCTTTCTATGCGATCGGGAATGCTGGATTGTGCACCAGAATACAATGAACGAAAAACTGGATGCATTTGATCAGCCCTGCCAGAGAACAATGTTCCGAGAAAATTCAGCCAACCCTGCCTTTAATATGACGGCCCACAGATGCTGTGACATCGCCCGGATATCTTGGATCATCCAAGAAGGACGTTTCAGGTGGTTTGAATATGTTCTCCGTCGTCTGCCTCAGCATATCAATATTATTGCCACTGCCTTCCTGGAGGCATCGAAGAAATTTCAGTTCAAAATCTGTCTTGACACACTTAGTCGAGACACGGAAGTGGGTTTTGGACTTTCGATGTTCGGCCTCCGTCGACGGAAAGGAAAGGGGGTTAACCGGTTAAAAGTCGCTGCCACATCTCTTCAAGAATGGACAGATAGAATGCATGACGTCAACGAGACTCACTAGATCTGGCGCAGCAAACTGCACCAAGCAAAGTTCATATCGAATAAATATATAATTTTGATTTAGGAAAGGATTAATTAAATTACGTGGTAGTTTTTGCTTAAGTTATTGAATACGCATCCTGATTGGGTGTTCCATTACACCCAGGGAACTTGAGCATATGCAGGTTTATGTTGTATAGTCACGTTGTTATTCAAACATTCCTTCCTCTCATAAATGTTTTTGCCCGATATTTCGCAAGAATAAAACATGAATTATTTGTTGCAATTTTAGGAAAAAAAGATTAACTACATTTTTACTGTGTCAGTTTAAATGTCAACTGTCAAGAAGTATAACTCTTTGGTAAATACCACTGATGTCTTGGAAAAGATACGACCAATATCGCCTCATAAATATTACCAATATCGTTTGCCGTCCGCGCAATGATCTCCCGTTCCCATATTCTGCGCTGAGACTTGCCTGATCAGGTTAATCAGTCGTATGGGCCGGGCGCGGGTGACCAACACTTCCAAAGACAGCGAATGAAAGGGCTCAGTAACTATCATGTCAACATCCAACACGGAGGATGGAATTGTGGCCATTAAAGACGCCGACGCGCATGGCCAAAACATCATCGCACAAATTACGGTGATCGCTTGAGCTACTAATTAGAGTATGCATGTGGATGCACGGTCACTGCGTACTATAAACCCTGCACTCCTTGGGCCGTCATTTCTCATACCTGCCACTGCCTCTGCTGCTGAGAATCTGAAAAGTCATTCCATTATACTTCTTTCAGCGTCCGATCCTCTACCACTGAATATTACTAAGGTCAAACGATGAAGATATCCTGAGTACAGTCAACATACATTTGGTCACTGCAACGAAGTTGGGTAATAAACTGGGATCCTGGGAAAAATTGACTTATATTTAAAATCGCTCAACTTAAATATCAGTCTGTTGGTGGACCGTAAACTAAAGAGCTATCGAGAAGACTAAATTTGAAATTTGGAATTGTATTTTGGTTCCCGGCTGATACTTATACGAAAGTTTAGCGTTAGTTGGAACAAAAATGTAAGCGTATAAAAGTTTATTTGGTTCGCACTCTTCATAGGAGGTAGATAAAACTCATTACTTAGCCGTTTATCACATAGTAGATAAAAGCGCCTGACACTTATATCCATTCCGGACTCAGAATGGACTTTCCCGACAGCATGATGCGACTTCAGCTAACCAGAATGTCCTCGCCAGAGTGACCTAATGCTTAAATCCTGAGGGATGGACCCTTATATGCGCAACAAAACACTGATTTGATAAAAATGTTTAATGTGCATTGGATGAAAGTTTTCAGACTTACCAGTGTCGACCGCAGGCTTTACTACTCCGACGCTTAGGGGAATTCTTAGAGAGAAGCTTCGTTCGTGTCATTTCAGCAGTTGCATAAGGCCATCTTCCGAGAAATCGTCTGCGAGAGTCAAAGTATCAGTCATTCAGGGTTATAATATGAGATACGGGGCAGGGCGGATGAAACCAAGATCAACAGTAATCATAGCTGCACTGCTCGGATGATCAAAACGAGGAAAATTCCTAACTCGGTAATTGAACTCCCCTCTCCTGCCTCTTCTTCATCTCCAGAAATTGTGAAAGCGGTAGGATAAGTTAAGCTGGAAGCTTTATAAATACGTATATTTAAAGACAATTGCGTTCTTTGGTAAAATCCACAACAATATTTATTTCGTAAGTGTTAGACGCTGGTCCCCGAGTCAATCGTACGGTGCGCAGTCCATGCACATAGAAGTCAACATTTTAAGCATGACTTAAAAATCAATACACCTCTGCCATTCCTGTCAACACGTGATTGCTGTGACCTTTCATCTGTCCCATGTTTTTTTGGAGCTTTTCGCATACGGTATCTAATTCGATAAGCCAATGAATGTGAGATTCTTGGGAGTGTAAGCTCTTCAGAAATTCTCGCATCTTTTTTTAAGGTAAACGAACAACAACAATGCCCACAATTGGTCGTGCCTCTCTTTGTCTACGGCTATTCGTATACGCGTTTAGAGGTTGCTTTTCCTGTGTGACCACAATAAAAGGCATTGTTGAGGACACACGGAATATTGTAGTATTTTATTTCTTAACAAACTAGCCAACACAAGCTGAGGCCGTATTATAGTCGTCGAATAGTTCGCTACTTATATTTGTTGCTTCCTCAGGTTTTTTCAATGAGTTCAGATACATTTCTAACATAAAGAAGGTTCACCAGGTTTTTCTTGTTTAGATGCATGAGTGGAATGACATTATTTCTTGTCTTTTTCCTTTGACTCCAGCTGTGTATGCACCGACATGAAAAATATAGAAGGCACTCATTTTGGGAAAACGGAATGAACAAATCATCCCATTACATTGGCCAAATTTTGGTTTCAGAGCAACATTTTGGCTTGATTTGGATGTCGACAACCCTCAGTCTGTGAGTAATACTGTGGTTGTTTTCGGGATGCAGAAAAAAGTTTCAGTCTCTTTGGGGTTAACTGACGTGTATATTGTCCCGTCAGTTTTTGGTCGAAGGAGGACAGTATGAAATAGATGACTGCCACAAATTCGCTTTTGATCGTGAATGTACTTCCTGATAGCACTGAGTTAATAAATATATGGAGTTCTTCCAGGTAGTCCATTCTCATGAAAAAGTTTATTCATAGTTTGAGGTTTGGTAAAAAAAATGTTTACCAATCGCTAACAGATCTGACTTGTCTCGTTGTGAGAGAAAAACATACGCTTATTTTGAATTATTATTCAAATTTTTAGCAAAAAAGAAATGGCTCCACTCACTAAGAGAATACGTTTTCATGCTGTGCAAGAATCAGAGACAAAAATGGACATCTTGTTGGGGAGACAGTTCCAATCTCGGCTTCCTTATTTCAGTCTCTTCACACGTAAGGTAACGTGCTATAAATGGCAAAACAGAGTGCTGTATGCCGATGTACGGAAAGCTATATGACGAAAGCCTCGATGCAACGGACGAGCAGACTTCATGAAAATCAGCTCAGAGTGGAGGGGATGGGTAACATCATCAAGAATTCCCCCAGCAACTTGATTGACTGTTGTTAAGTGCCGTGTTGTTATAAAATCCATTAAAGCAGTATAAGAAACACTAGCAGCAGAAGAGGTTATTCGGAGGATACGTTTTAAAATCAACAAATCCTTTTTAAGCAAAGCTGAAGTTCACTCTCGAACACTGCCAGCAGCAGCTCAATGGCTAGTAGCATAGTCAGGTAATAAATTGCCAGTAAAGACAAGATAAACTGAGGTGCTCCTTTCCGGTTCATTAACCAGTCATACACAACACAAGGTGGCGCCCTACCCAAGTTTCGAATCCAAAACCTGTTGATCTGAAGTCTAACGTTTCATTAACCTTAATGTTAACCTTTGCACAAACTGCAAGCTTCAGGGAGAACAGCACAAGATCCCAAAATATGCGGATTCTGAATTCCCATGCCCAATGGATTCGAGAGATCAAGCACTGTTGGTGCAGGAAAATCGTAGAATAAAACTTGAGGAGACATCAGGAGAGAGAGTGGGTGAGCCGATATCGAACAATATAACTATTTTCCCCCCTGTAATAGCGATTTCTCGTACGTTGTTCAGATACAATATAGAATAGATAACTGATATTTTGATAGTTCTTTGGAGTTTGTGGAACTACAAGGTGGCACTTTTGCCATTGGGTATTCACTGAAGGCCGATGAATACTGCCGGCAAAGAGAAGGGGACTAAAGGGCCATTTCTGGCCTATAAACCCGCGTCAACCAGTCATATCAAAACTCTCAGGTGGGGAACAACCCGAGGCTCAAACCCGCGATTCGAGGTCCAGTGCTCTAACCATTGAGCCCTGGGCTCTTTATCTCGCCGGTTTAGATCGGCCGCCCACAGCTCTTAGCGTTGGCTGGTTCAGTTTGCCTGAGGGACTTGGCTTTATCTCCTGATGTCTGATTCGGCCTCAAAGAGGCCTCATACCTTTATGAACAAATTAACTCCACTCTTTGGTAAGGTCTGTGGTAATAGGTTTATAGATTTATCCAACTTCAAGTGATGATAACATTTGAGAATGTCTCCGCTGATGGATAAGAGAGAGAGAGAATCCAGAACGTCGGGCATATAAACTTCTGTTCCAATGATCGAATATTCCTTCTATTAATGACTACATTTTTGCTTGAAGTCTGTTTGATCAAATACGCTGTAAAACCTCCTTTGCCTTCGGGTAATAGACTAATGTTTCTGTGGTTGTCAGTCTCCTTTTGCGTGGTAGTATTTAGGCAAAATTTAGGTTCTTTAAACTGGTTTTTCCTGATCGCAAACGTTAATCGTCGAAGTATTTTGACGGCATTATATACTGAAATGTTTGGATAAAATTGAATGGCTTTACTTCCTCTCCTCGGAGAAAACAGTCGCATCGGTAACAAATAAGTACCGGCCTTACGACTGGTGTATCACCAAACTGTCTACGTTAAACAAATTTAAGAGATCAAGCCAAAAATGCACAAACACGTAACAAAAATACATGAGTTTAGAGCATGCATAGTTGATGTTGAGCTGATGGTGCGTGATTGTGGACCTGTAATGAGTAAAAAGAGTTGGCGCTACTGAAAAAAACTGGCTACGCTGCAGTTCATGTGACCATCAGGTAGTTCAACGAAAATGGAAATTTTGAGTATCGCAATAGAGCTTTTAGGCATAAAGGTTACACTGACGACACATTTCATGGAGATATTCTTTTCAGTGGTGTCGGCATGGCAGCTAATAACACCTGTTTAGTCCAGCTACATTCTTACGCCTGTCTCGTGGTAATCATGGCTCTTAATTCATTTGGGCCTATGCGAAGTGGAGTTTCTTACGAGCGCTTGCATAAAGACGAGAAACACGATGTTGCGCTGATTGCCATCGTCCCAAAAAACTGTATATATATATATGGTTAAATTAGAAGTCTGAGAATGCTTTTTGTTGTGCTGATCTGGTGACAATTAGACCAGGCCAACAGACCAAAGCAAACACTGCCTAACTGGATAATTACTAATGCAATAGGAAAATTATCTGCATCACAGACCCCAAAAAGCTTATATGGGAGCTGGTAAGATTGGTCTTTCTGTCATGTAGCCTACACTTTGTACCTTAATCCTCTTGTAGAGACCGAGTATAGTAAGGTTACCATCGCTTAGTTTTTGTTACCTCAAATTTGGATAAGGAAGGCTTTTTGTGCAATTTCTTCCCATGCTAGTGGTATAGCAGTTCGTTAGGTGTACAGTGTCACTTGTGTTGGTCAACCAGGTTTTTGGCTTAAAATTCTGAACAATACCATCCCCTGGCTCCTTAAACTGATCGCAACCGGCCACTGCAGCCTGATAAATACTGTCGCAGGCATTTGGTATGGCGACAATTTGGTACTATAGATGCGCAAAAAGGAAACCGCTTTCTACTTACCTGACTCCAGTTTTGTAGATTTTTGGGAGGCCATAGAATTTCATGAACGCCACATCCTACAGTTTCATGTGTTACCCGTCAAATTGTTTAATAGCTCCCTGATTTCCATATTCTTGTCATGCCTTTGTTAAATGGTCTAGGCTTTTTTGGCGTGTTCCCCCTTGTTCGGCTAAATTTTCGACCATTCCTTTTTGGCGGCAATGATGATTGTTTGTTGTTCTTCAAGGTCCGTAATGGCTCGCTTTCTGCATTTGAGAGCATTTTGAGTTTTCTATTGGACAGCAATTGGAGGATATTTGTTGTTTCAGCCGATTTCTGCCAACGCGAGGAAGACAAGAAGCGCGGCATTGGTTGTATTGAAGCAGGCATAATCACTCAGGACTTTTACCTGCCCTGCAGCCAATTGTTCGGAAAAAAGGTCTTGCACAAAGTTAACAAAGCAACGAGAAAGCGTTCTCTGGGACCAGAATTTTATTCATCCGACGTTTCAAACTCTCACGCGAGCCCATCGTCAAGGAATAAAAGACTGTACAGCTCACTGCTTATTTAACTCACCTCTGCCGAGTATGACCTTCATCAGCGCCATTGATTTGTTCGCGCAGGGCCTGATATGCAGCTGGTAGATCGATATGTCTATTGATCGATTCCGCGGTCGAGTGCCACGATTCCTGCAGCAGGCGTGAAATTCGGTCGTCTGACTGGCCCAATATTCTCACGCTGCCAAAGTCAAAGTCATGCTCTGGCGAGGATGTGTGAGCGGTAACCAAGGAGAGTTTATCCTTCCTTCTCACAGCGAGCTCATGCTCTTTCATTCTCGTGCAAACCCGTTCGCCGGTTTCGCCAACATAATTTGCTCGACCACAACGGCAGTCTATCCGGTAAATGACGCCGGATTTTTGGTTGAGGGGGGGATGGGTCTTTAGGTTGCTTGAGTTGACGGCGGATTGTCGCTTCCGGTCTGTGAGCCACGCCAATCCCAAATTCACTCACTAGTCTAGCAAATTCTTTGAATACACCAGTTATGTAAGGTATTGCACGCCAGTACTTCGGTTTTGGCTGCCCCTTCGGATTTATTCTCTTAGCCTCTCGCCTGCATTTCTCAACAAAACTCCCAGGATATCCGTTGACCGTGAAGAGTTTCCGCAGAAACTGGACCTCGGCCTTCTTGTCGGCTGGTTCGGTGCAATGGTTTCCCGCTCGACGTAGTACAGTGTTCTCACACAGCTGCGTTTGTGCGAGAGGGGGTGGTTGCTAAAATAACTCAGAATGCGAGAGGTATTCGTCGCCTTCCTGTAAACCGTCGTTTTTAGTTTTCCATCATCCTTTCTGTATACCAGCACGTCGAGAAACGGCAACTGACAGTCTTTTTCTTCTTCCATCGTGAACTGGATGTCGGGGAAGATCGAGTTCAGATTCTTTGTAAAATCCCCAATTTTTCGCGACTGATGATGACAAATGTGTCATCAACATACCGCACCCACAATCGTGGTCGATAGTGGTCGAACGCCAGTGCCTCCAGTCTCTGCAATACTGCTTCAGCAATCAGGCCGGACAACGGCGACCCCATCAGCGTACCTTTGACCTGTTCGTACACGGTTCCATTAAAAGGTAAAGAATGTGTTCAGACAGTGTTTCAAAGGAGGTCGACAAGGTGCCTCATTTTTGAGTTTTGTGTCCGCCTCGTTATATTGCTCTTCTAGCAGGGTTTGTATGGTTTCGACTGCGAGATGTTGTGGGATGGAGGTGAAAAGTGACGTCACATCGAAAGATACCATCACTTCTTCGTCCGTAAGTCGAATACCCTGCAACTTTCGTATAAATTGTTCAGCTGAGTGGACGGTTGTTGTGGAACCCTGGGTTAGAAACTTGAGACGTTAAAACAACCACTTGGCTAGACCAAACGTTGGGGTGCCTCTTAGAGAGACGATCGGCCGTAGGGGGTTCTTGGTTTGTGGACCTTGGGGAGGCCATAGAATCTCGTGAGCGCTGTGTCCTTTGGTTTCATCTTTTTAAAGTCAGTCTGCGTTATTGCTTTTGACTTCCGAAGACTTGCCAGGTCTTTGTTGATATTGTTTACTAGCGTCTTCATCACGTCATCCGCGCGAGGTATATAGGCAGTTCTATCGCCTAAGAGTGTTTCAAATTTGTTGACGTAGTCCTCTTTTTTCAACATTACAGTCGACCATCCTTTGTCTGCTGGAAGCATGACAATTTTTTTGTCGGCCTTTAGCGTCCGAAGTGCTTCAGTTTCTGCTTTCGAGAGCGTCGTGCGTTTTTTGTGGGATATCAGTCTGGAAGATATTCGCTGTCGTAGCAGATTTCTATTTTCCTCGGTAATTGGGGCCTCGCGAATGACCGATTCCGCAGCTGCAATGAAGTCAAGTGGTTGGGCATCCATGGTATTGAAACATACATCGTGGCTTAGGACTTTTACCTGCTCTGCTGTCAGTTGTTTGGAGGAAAGGTTGTGCACGACATTAGCATAGCAAATGTTTGCATTCTTTTCACTCAACGTGGTCAATTTCTGTGTCAATTTGGCGTCACGTGAATCGCGAATGCGTCTGGCACTGAAAGAAATGCTACGGTGCAAAGCATTTGTCATCACTTCTCCAAGAATCGTTGAGCATTTGGTTTGTTCCTCCTCGATTGTTGCTTTATACTTGCGCAGACGCAGGTGACAGTCCTGAATTAAGACCCGAATCATTCGGTGTCCGTGTTGTAAGACCGTTCGTCTACCTAGCTCAGTGTTGACTGGCGATTTATACGAGAGGCATCTCGGCACCTGTGTAGGAACCTCAGTTGAGCGTACGTTGAAGCTTGTCGACAGGAAAAGGATTCCCAACGACGTGCTGATTTAAGCGCTTCGCGCCCGAATGTATTCCGAATGTTCGAGAATATGCGTGGCTCAGGAAATTGTATAGAAGAAGACAAAAAGGCGTTCTCTGGGACCAGAATTGTATTCATCCGACGTTTCGAACTCTCACGCGAGCCCATCGTCAAGGAATAAAAGACTGTACAGCTCACTGCTTATTTAACTCACCTCTGCCGAGTATGACCTTCATCAGCGCCATTGATTTGTTCGCGCAGGGCCTGATATGCAGCTGGCAGATCGATATGTCTATTGATCGATTCCGCGGTCGATTGCCACGATTCCTGCAGCAGGCGTGAAATTCGGTCGTCTGACTGGCCCAAGATTCTCTTGCTGCCAAAGTCAAAGTCGTGCTCTGGCGAGGATGCGTGAGCGGCTACCAAGGAGAGTTTATATATATATATATATACGTCGGTCAACCTTGTCTTTGTCCTAGGAGTTTTGTTGAGAAATGCAGGCGAGAGGCCAAGAGAATAAATCCGAAGGGGCAGCCAAACCGAAGTACTGGCGTGCAATACCTTACATAACTGGTGTATCCGAAGAATTTGCTAGACTAGTGAGTGAATTTGGGATTGGCGTGGCTCACAGACCGGAAGCGACAATCCGCCGTCAACTCATGCAACCTAAAGACCCAATCCCCCTCAACCAAAAATCCGGCGTCATTTACCGGATAGACTGCCGTTGCGGTCGAGCAAATTATGTTGGTGAAACCGGCAAACGGGTTTGCACGAGAATGAAAGAGCACGAGCTCGCTGTGAGAAGGAAGGATAAACTCTCCTTGGTTACCGCTCACACATCCTCGCCAGAGCATGACTTTGACTTTGGCAGCGTGAGAATATTGGGCCAGTCAGACGACCGAATTTCACGCCTGCTGCAGGAATCGTGGCACTCGACCGCGGAATCGATCAATAGACATATCGATCTGCCAGCTGCATATCAGGCCCTGCGCGAACAAATCAATGGCGCTGATGAAGGTCATACTCGGCAGAGGTGAGTTAAATAAGCAGTGAGCTGTACAGTCTTTTATTCCTTGACGATGGGCTCGCGTTTTGAAAAAACCCAATGATATTTGGTGTCGAGATCGGTATTCCGAATTGCTTGAATATTGGACGATATCGTACTCGCCATCAACAGGTCAAGAGTGTGCGTCCAATAGCTAAAATGGGATAATCTTCAGGTTTTGGTTCGACCACTACAACATAGTAGCCTACCTGTCTTCATATAATATATTTCCCGAGGAAGCTGCTCCCCCCTCGACACATGTCGACGAATTTAAAAAGCCTTGTCATATTTGAGGATGTTGGTGGACGCTTTTCTGTTACTGGTATTCTTTCCACCAATTGGCATCTGTGAAGCCTTGATGTTACCTGATAATCAAGCTTACACACCCGAGAGTAGATTAAGCTAATGCAATGATTGATTCGATCGCGGAGCTCGCTTATATAGCTAACCCTGAGAGACACGAGAACAGGAACCAACCGTCATGCAGGTGACTTTGCGCTGGGATCCAGGGAGATAAAGGTAAGGGTTAAGGTTTAATTAAGGGCAGGATTAGGTTTGTGATAAGGATAGGGTTAATTTTAAGGTAAGATTCAGTGCCAAATTTACCGTTAGGGTAAGGACACGAGAAAGAAATGCCCTGTATGGCTTGCTTAACAGTAACCGGGAATATTAATTACACTGGCCGCTTAAAATATATTACCCTACCGTTAAGTCCAGTAAGTATGAATATGCCCGTGTCTTGACACTGAAACTAACCCTAGCATAACACTAAACTGTTACCTTAATCTTAGCCCTAGGCCTACCCACAACCTCAACCCTACAGTTAACACAATAATAACCTTAACCCTTAACCTAATCGTGACCCTAACCCTTACTCTCGCCCTAGCCTCAAACTTAAACTTAATCCCTAAACTTAACTGTATTCCTCAACTTTATCCTAAATGTTATTTCCTTGGAATTTAGCGCAAAACCACATGTAATGTGGACGGTTCCTTTTCCCAAGTCCTGTTTAGGCACCCCTATCGTACACGAAAATATTCAGCCTTTCTATGACTTTGCCCAAGGTCACATGCATAGCAGTATGGGCATTCCTCGCCCAGCGTTCTGTTTGCGATTTGTCTCCTATTGCGAACAGCTCTCTAAATACGGACTGATAAAACTAAAACTCATCACACTCGGCACCTCGGCATTTAAAATCAACCTTTTAACTCTCATCAACGTTCTACTGAAACATTAATCGTTTGGTTTGCAAGCCCCGGCAAAAATATTTACCGGGTTATTTGCAGAACAGTTATTATAACCACCACTCAGACGTGTGGGGAGCTGAGTTATTCAAACGTTGAGTCCGTTAGAATATCTACATTGGCTCACCACCACAACTGCTAACAACAAAAACGAATACTGATCCTTCAACACCCACACACTCGCATCTGCTTTAAGCTGAGATCAGTAGCGATTGAATTAGGAGCTCACTGCCAGTGCATGCATCTGCTCAGAGCACTTTGACGGAAATATCGATTAGTGTCAGCCGAAACACTGCAATCAATATAAAAACTGTATGAACTGTCAGATGTATTTGGGCTTCCGTCTTCGACAGTGACGCAAAATGCACAGCGAATGCACTTGTGGTAACCAGCACCTCTCTACTTGCCTCTCAAAATTGTATTATTGGTATCTTTCATTTGTCTACTCAAATTATTTTTTTCCAAATACACTCAAGTGCTGGCCTCGTAGAGCTTAGGGCTAACTGGTCGGGAAGTCGTGTTCATCAGGCCTTGAAAGCCATCAGCCCAAAAACGTTCAACCGCTACGAGGCCTCTGTGCTACCGAGCGGAAGGAAACCTTTGACCAAGCATGCTTTCCTGATAGGTCGTACTCCCACCCCCGATGGTAATTGATATATAAGAGACGTTTTTTCAGTTTTTTTCATTTTCGAGAGATACTGAATGTGGTGGGGGGGTCGAACAGTTAGAATTCTATCTTTACCGATGGATTATCGAAAAATCTGAAAACTCAACCTCTACGGGCACCTTCAGTCAGGGAAGACTGAGTGGTTCGAACGAGCTTTACTGAGCCTTGCAGGAGGCTCTACAAACAGTTGCCACAAACTGTCTCTTCAGGAAAGGTGAGTCAAATATCAATTGCTGGAAGTCCTAGCCCTGCTCACCCATATGCGCCTTTTGTAGCCTGCAGCCAATCAGTGAATGACGCACGTTGGATGGCAGCGGGTGCCTCCAGCAGCCAACCGACCAGTAGCGTGAGACGGACCAGGAAGCATAAATGAGCGTTTATGCTGGATACCACGAGAGTGGACTTCCCTGACCAGAGGCATAAGGCGGACAATATGGCACGACCAAGCGGTGGGCATGGCAACGCACTGCCAAATTACCTCCTTTCAAAATTCGTAAATAGTAAACGCATTTTTACAGTTCCTCAAACAGTTGACAAACTTTCAGACAGAATAAAATACTCTCTTATTTCATCTTTAATCCAACATTTTGGTAAGAATGGTTTGAAAAGCCGCCGTAACAGGATAGGAGAACAGTAACCACCCGCAATACCCGTGGCTTTGTGCCAGATTTAGGATTGAGGTGAGGGCTAGGATTGCGTTAAGGTTTTGGTTTAAGGTTAGGGTAAAGGTCAGAGTTAGGTTTAAGGTCAAGATTATGTTAAGGTGTTAGGTTAGGATTCGTGGTAACTGTCTGGCTAAGGTTAAGCAAGGGGCTAGGATTAAGATTAATATTACAGTTCATTTTAATGTAAGAGTTAGTTTTAGGGTTGATATACATGAATGTTTACCCTTCCTAAAATTTATCGCAAGGTAACCAATTTTACGCAGGTGGAGCTCTCATATTCTCCTCTCCTCTTTAGCAGGCCATGAAAGTAATCCTTCTCACTCTGTCCTCTCAAAAATGCCCTTTAGATTCTCAAAAAATGTTGGACTTATCAACGCATCAGCCCACCTGAACGCTCAGAGGAAGCCAATTGGGCAAACATGTTATTGAATAACAATTAGGAACGGCGTTGATAACCTCTGATTAACATTATGTCAAAAAATGTATTATTGAATTTCAAACATAAAATAAAAATGCAAAGATAAAATGCATGTTTTCGGGGTTTCCAGCTATAATAATCCAGTTTGGTGTATTTGGGCTTGCGTTTCAATTCCAGATGTGGAATTTAATCTTCTGTCCTGACCACAAACCTTTATTTGTAAGTCTGACGATTATCCTCCTAAACTTAACCCACACCCCGATCCAAGTACTAACTCTAATCCTAAGCTTAGTATCTCTTAGTATTTAGTGCAAAACCATTATAATATGGGAATCCATTAGAACCGTGTCGTTTGGATCCCTTTTGATAGCATTTATGTGTTCTCGACGAAAAACATTCCTTACGCGGCTAACTGAAGGCGTATATGTGCACCTGGGTTTGGGTTAGGTGCTGACGACAGTTAATAAGACATCAATGACCACGCCAGAAATGGCCATTTCACCGCTATGCGACTTCCTGCGAGGGCTCTTATTTGAGTTTTAGGACACAACGGAACGCAAAGGTTCCTTAAGCAGATCGGTGAGCCACGCACTATCATCATATTCCCGATCACAACCGACAAAAAACTAACCCGTAACTCAATATGAGAGCGTTTGACTCAATTACCAAAGGCCGTGGGTTTGAATCCCAGGTGGTCCACACTTAAGATTGGGTATGCGTGGCTGATGACTCCTAATAAGCGAGAAATAGTCATTCCGGTCTCCCTTGTCTTTTTCGTTTCCACCTTAAACATAATATGCTACACCTCGCTATGCGACTGCCTGCGAGAGCTCTAATATGAGCTCCAGTGCACAATGGAACATACATGTTCCTTAAGCAGATCGGTGAGCCGCACACTATCATCATAAATAGGTATATCCCAAAGAAAGGATAACCTCGGTTTCGAATCCCTCATTCGTCGGTCATTAAATGTTTCGTTTTATGATCTAGCCTTGACTCCTAGTACCATTTAACTAGCGGTTGTTATCAGAAATATTAAATATTGTGAATGAGACGTTTATCGATAAGCCTACGGAATATTCCTGTCCCGTTTCTTCTTGGGGTTCAATCTATAAACATCGCTGGTTTTCGTTGCGCAAATACTCTTACGATTTGAACACATGAAGCTAAAATTTTATTACAAACTCTATCGCAATTTGACTATTACGGCTATTTCCATGGTTTGTACCAGTAAAATTGCTGACTTTAGTAGTAAGTTTGGTTTGACTAACCATTTAAACTGCGGTCACAGCTGTTAATTAAAACTGTTATTAAAGGAAATGTTGGCTTCGAGTTTTTAGGAAAAAACAGGGCAATTAAAGCTCAAATTGCCACAAACGAATTGTTCAGTCTTCTCTTAAAATCTTGTTCTGCATTTGGTATTCGGCTTTATCTACTCAGTTAAATGGTACTTTCTTTCTATTATAGCATTGGCAATGATGAATCACATGTTTGTTTGATTTCCTATTTCGTCGTCCTTAACGGATTTAGCGTTAATTCCTTCGATTTATTGGGCTAACCGGACACTCTAAACTCTTTACTAAACTGAGAACGCCTCAGAGCCCCTCTTCATCTCTATTTCCTTCTCGCGTTTTTGTACACTACATTCGAACAACTGCGAGCAACTAGGTCCACCACTGACACATATTTTGGATGCAGCAGTGACGTAAGCGTGAGTTGATTTTTACTGAGGAGACTTGTGACTAACCTATCTTAAGTTTAGTTCAAATCAATTTATTCAAGGGAACTATAGGGGTACACCTTTGAATTCCCTATTTGTTTACACGCAACGTAAGTAAATCGAAAATTGAAAAACGGTAAAATGGACAATATAAGAGAGAATTTCATATCTCTACTCAAAGATGAACGATCTCTGGTTTCAGCGGGAAAATTTGGTATGGATACACTCTTTAATGTGTACTACAGTGGGTAGTTTGAGTACAAGGGAGCTGCAGAGAAATAAGTACGATCTCTATTGTCTGCAAGTGCAAAGCTAAATGTCGGTAAGCAGAGGCGATGTTGCGGCAGAAAGTAAGTTCATAAAAATGGTACTGAAATATACAAAATAGTATAAAAACAATAATATTTTGTTTCAATTTGCGTCAACAGTATATAGGTGGGGTGCTTTTATTCTGCAAATTGCTATACCGATACAGCTTCTGCAAAAGATCTCAACGGAAACAAGTATACAAGCATTCAGTGGCAGAGCATTCCAAGCTTTAATCACTCTGTTGGAGAAGAACTTTCATGTGCCCAGCCTGACCCTAGTCACACGTAGTTTGAATGGATGACCTCTCAAGTATATGCTTGCTGCTAACTCGAAGAACTCACCAGGTACGGGGCAACGGTCCTGCCGGCGCATGATTATGAATTTTGGGTGTCATGTCAGGTTTTAACTGCCTGTACTACAAAGAAAAATGATCACAATTAGACAACCGTGTTTCATGGCGTAGTGAGGCCCGTCTAGTCATAAGTTTGGTCAGATGCCTTTGAACATTGTCCAGGATGCTGAGGACTCTAGTGATTCAGGGTCTCTGGTCTTGGAAAGCAGGATGTACTTGGGACCGTGCAAAGGTTCGAAAGTAGAAGTCTTCATCGAAAGAAGAGTAAGCATAATTTACACAGCAAAAAACTGACATCGCAGAGCAGTGCAGCGTGGGTTTACGTGATTTCGTGATCCACATTCTGAAGTCATTTTGTGCGTCCACTTCTCGCAGTGGCAAGCCATCCAGACCGTTCGGAGGGCTTGTTCTGTTGGCACCTAGAATATTCAACTTTTTCTCATAGAAGCTAACCATGTGTCAATTGTTGGAGTCGTTGAAGGATTTTCTGCAAATGCTCTTCGTCAGCTGCAATAAGAATGATGCTCCAAAGCTTGATGTCATCAGCAAATATGTTGACCACACAATCTAGTTCATTGAAGCAATCGTTGACGTATATATTTCACATAGTAGGGCCAAATAATGCACCCTTAGGAAAAAATCAAACCTAACCAAAATCCCCGCCGATTGCTCCTCATTAACATGGACAGGTTGAAGGCAACCGATTAGGATCCTACGAATGGGGTATGACTGGCTGAAGCCGGCTGCTAAGCCAGAAAAACCATTCCAGTCTCCCTTGTCTTATATATATATATCAGAAGAAGAGGCGATCACGGGAACAATAGGTTTAATATCCTGACGTTTCAAAATCAAACAAGATTCCATCGTTGGAGGTAGGTTCAGTACGGCGCCTCACAGTACTTATGGGTTCTGAACATGCTGGCTCTACGGCTATTCGTGCAGGATGCACTGCAGGGGGGTGGGGGAGTAAATTGCTGTCCTGCTGATCATTGATTTTTTTATTCTCCCTCGCCTCGCCTGGGGGGCTGTGTCGGGATGGCAAGTGTCATTGACCTCGTCTGCATTGCCCGCGTTTGGTGTACCGGACCCGCATGTCTGTTTCTCGTCCCTCGTTTGAATCTGTCCGTGCACGGCTCATCGGTGGTTGCTGAGTCATTGCCGGTGTCTCCGTTCCTATCGGGTTGGAGACGCTCATCATCGGTTTTCGTGCGCAAACTAAGTTCACCTGCGTCCACGTTCATGCCTGGCCGGAGGTCTTGCTGGTTTGCGTTCTCCGCGGTTATCCCCTCGAATGTGTTGGTGCGTGGCCTAGGTTCACTCAGGCATGTGTTCTGGCTCGTTATGCGGTTGCTTGCGACCGCGAACAGTCTGACTTCTTGCCTGCGATTCTGTTGATTGAGCCGCACTCGTAAGGCCTGGTAGGCCGCCGGGAGAATCGTACAACGGTTAATGGAAGAAGGTACGGTGTGCCAGGCTTCGAGCGTTTCTCTGGCTGTTTGGTCGATACCTCGGCCTAGGATTTCGGCGTCCTGGAAAGAAAAAGTGTGTCCAGAGGCTGCACAGTGTTCCGCCACCAACGAGAGCTGATCCATCCTTCTTACGGCCCTTGCGTGCTCACTCATGCGGGTCTGTAGTCGCTTACCGGTCTCTCCGACATAGTTCGCCTCACAGGAACCGCACTGAACACGATAGACGACGTTCGCCGTTTCGCCGCGTGACAGGGGGGCCTTGGGTCTCATTACCAGACGTCTTATTGTCGCCTCAGGTTTGTGGGCGACGCCGATCCCCAGTGGTTGTAAGAGACGAGCAACAGCTTCAGATACGTTCTCGATATATGGTATTGCCCGCCACACTTTCGGTGGTTCTATCACTGGTCGTATAACTTGCCTCGGTTGTCTGCTGCGTTCTATGAAGCTACGAGGATAACCGTTGGAGATGAACATTCGTTGAAGATAATGGAGCTCAGCTGCTTTGTCGCCTTTCTCGCTACAGTGAGTTTCCGCCCGTTTGTAAAGCGTCCGTACGCAGCTACGTTTGTGGCACAATGGGTGGTTACTTTGGTAACTGAGGACCTGACGCGTGTTGGTGGCCTTTCTATATACCGTTGTTTTAGGCTGCCGTCGGTCTTACGGTGGACTAGGACGTCTAAGAACGCCATTTGACTGTTGGCCTCAGCCTCCATCGTGAACTGAATGTCCGGATAGATAGAGTTCAGGAGTGCGTGAAATTCGGTGACCGTTTCGCGCTTGAGAACGACGAAAGTATCGTCCACATACCGCACCCAAAATATTGGTCTGTGTTTCCTGAACACACGTGTCTCCAACTTTTGAAGGACCGCCTCAGCAATGAAACCAGACAGCGGCGAACCCATCGGAGTCCCTTTGATCTGTTCGTAGACCGTTCCCTCAAAGGTGAAGTAGGTTTTGAGGCAGAAAGTGAGCAGCTGGATGAGGTGCGCCCGTTTAGGCTTATTGATTACCTCGTCATAACGGTTCTCAAGCAAGTCATTGACAGTTTCAATTGCAAGGCTCTGAGGAATTGAGGTGAAAAGTGAGGTAACATCAAATGATACCATGACTTCGTCTGCCTTAAGGTTTAAACCACGGAGTCTTTCCAAGAAATGGGCGGCTGAACGTACCGTTGTATCAGAGTCTGGTGTAAGGCACTTCAGACGTTGGAACAGCCATTTGGCCAGATTGAATGTGGGTGTTCCACGCAGGGATATGATGGGTCGAAGTGGAGCACCATGTTTGTGTACTTTGGGCAGCCCATAGAATCTCGCCATGGCCGAATCTGTAGGTTTTATTGTCAGTCGTTCAGCTTTAGAGATGGCCCCGTTACTCTGCAAACTAGCGAGCGTCACGTTTATTTTTGCCACTAGCTTCTTCATAGAATCTCCATCGCACCTGTGGTAGGCATGACGGTCATCGAGTAGAGCGTTGGCCTTGCGGAGGTATTCCGACTTATCGAGTACTACTGTGGAACGTCCCTTGTCGGCTGGCAGTATCACGATGCTCCTGTCAGTGTTCAGTTTCCTGAGGGCATCCTGCTCTATTCTTGGAATAGCTGCACGTGGTTTGTGTGTCATCCTGCACGAATAGCTGTAGAGCCACCATGTTCAGAACCCATAAATACTGTGAGGCGCCGTACTGAACCTATCTCCGACGATGGAATCTTGTATGATTTTGAAACGCCAGGATATTAAACCTATTGTTCCACTGATCGCCTCTTCTTCTGATTTATGCCCGGGGACGCGCATTTTTGCAGTTTCAAGTGCTAAAATATGAAGCATCCTTCAACACTGCGGATGCTGTGCTCCACTTCGACCCATTATATCCCTGCGTGGAACACCCACATTCAATCTGGCCAAATGGCTGTTCCAACGTCTGAAGTGCCTTACACCAGACTCTGATACAACGGTACGTTCAGCCGCCCATTTCTTGGAAAGACTCCGTGGTTTAAACCTTAAGGCAGACGAAGTCATGGTATCATTTGATGTTACCTCACTTTTCACCTCAATTCCTCAGAGCCTTGCAATTGAAACTGTCAATGACTTGCTTGAGAACCGTTATGACGAGGTAATCAATAAGCCTAAACGGGCGCACCTCATCCAGCTGCTCACTTTCTGCCTCAAAACCTACTTCACCTTTGAGGGAACGGTCTACGAACAGATCAAAGGGACTCCGATGGGTTCGCCGCTGTCTGGTTTCATTGCTGAGGCGGTCCTTCAAAAGTTGGAGACACGTGTGTTCAGGAAACACAGACCAATATTTTGGGTGCGGTATGTGGACGATACTTTCGTCGTTCTCAAGCGCGAAACGGTCACCGAATTTCACGCACTCCTGAACTCTATCTATCCGGACATTCAGTTCACGATGGAGGCTGAGGCCAACAGTCAAATGGCGTTCTTAGACGTCCTAGTCCACCGTAAGACCGACGGCAGCCTAAAAACAACGGTATATAGAAAGGCCACCAACACGCGTCAGGTCCTCAGTTACCAAAGTAACCACCCATTGTGCCACAAACGTAGCTGCGTACGGACGCTTTACAAACGGGCGGAAACTCACTGTAGCGAGAAAGGCGACAAAGCAGCTGAGCTCCATTATCTTCAACGAATGTTCATCTCCAACGGTTATCCTCGTAGCTTCATAGAACGCAGCAGACAACCGAGGCAAGTTATACGACCAGTGATAGAACCACCGAAAGTGTGGCGGGCAATACCATATATCGAGAACGTATCTGAAGCTGTTGCTCGTCTCTTACAACCACTGGGGATCGGCGTCGCCCACAAACCTGAGGCGACAATAAGACGTCTGGTAATGAGACCCAAGGCCCCCCTGTCACGCGGCGAAACGGCGAACGTCGTCTATCGTGTTCAGTGCGGTTCCTGTGAGGCGAACTATGTCGGAGAGACCGGTAAGCGACTACAGACCCGCATGAGTGAGCACGCAAGGGCCGTAAGAAGGATGGATCAGCTCTCGTTGGTGGCGGAACACTGTGCAGCCTCTGGACACACTTTTTCTTTCCAGGACGCCGAAATCCTAGGCCGAGGTATCGACCAAACAGCCAGAGAAACGCTCGAAGCCTGGCACACCGTACCTTCTTCCATTAACCGTTGTACGATTCTCCCGGCGGCCTACCAGGCCTTACGAGTGCGGCTCAATCAACAGAATCGCAGGCAAGAAGTCAGACTGTTCGCGGTCGCAAGCAACCGCATAACGAGCCAGAACACATGCCTGAGTGAACCTAGGCCACGCACCAACACATTCGAGGGGATAACCGCGGAGAACGCAAACCAGCAAGACCTCCGGCCAGGCATGAACGTGGACGCAGGTGAACTTAGTTTGCGCACGAAAACCGATGATGAGCGTCTCCAACCCGATAGGAACGGAGACACCGGCAATGACTCAGCAACCACCGATGAGCCGTGCACGGACAGATTCAAACGAGGGACGAGAAACAGACATGCGGGTCCGGTACACCAAACGCGGGCAATGCAGACGAGGTCAATGACACTTGCCATCCCGACACAGCCCCCAGGCGAGGCGAGGCGAGGGAGAATAAAAATCAATGATCAGCAGGACAGCAACTAACTCCCCCACCCCCCTGCAGTGCATCCTGCACGAATAGCCGTAGAGCCAGCATGTTCAGAACCCATAAGTACTGTGAGGCGCCGTACTGAACCTACCTCCGACGATGGAATCTTGTTTGATTTTGAAACGTCAGGATATTAAACCTTTTGTTCCCGTGATCGCCTCTTCTTCTGATATATATATATATATATATATATAACAACTGAGAAGTGAAAGGGCTGCACGAAAGTCTTAATGGTGTCTTCCCCGCTATAAGATTCACTTGCGAAGCAGCAACAGGAGATATCATCCCGTTTCTCGACGTCACTGTGCAGAGATTGAGTGATGGCGAGCTCGCAACAAGCGTTCACTGAAAAGACCCCAATGCCGAAATAATCCTCACCTATGGGAGCAATCATCCTGCTGCCCAAAAACGAGGCTGCGTTCGTGGTCTTTTTCACCGCGCCTTCCGGTACTGTAACAGCGAGTATCAACTTATAAAAGAACTTGCCTATTTATACCAACTATTCCGATCTAACGCATACCCGATGAGCTTCGTGAAAAACTGTCTCCGAAGTCACATGCAACCACAATATCAGATTTTTTATGTAGAAGTATTACCGAGGAAATTCCATTCATTGCCATACATGAAGGGCATTTCGGAAACGATCGCCCGACACTTGAACCGATTTGGCATTTGCATCGCTCACAAGCCAGCTTTCTCCCTGCGGGCAGCACTATCACGTGTTAAAGATCCCGTACCCAAAGAGCCCAAATCAATGTTATCTACCGCATTCCATGTGCGAATTGCTCTTGCGCTAAAGTCGGCCATTTAGGCCGACAACTCGGGACCCGCATAAACGAACACAGACTGGCCATCCGCACACGCCATCCTTGTCTCTCGTGTTTGTGCACGCCGTTGATTGCAACCACCGCTTCAATTGGGAGGGAGCTGAAGTGTTCGCAATGGCTGGCACCAAACCAGCACGCGAATTCCTCGAAGCTCGGCACTCTGGCACAAACATTATCAACCACCACGTCTATCTGGATCGCACCACGAAGGTCTGCGTGCACAGACCACTGACTTGCGCCCACCTTAAAGCAACAACTGCTTATCCGTGCCCAGCAAAGTGTAACCTCACTGACTCTGCATCTTCCGCCACGTGACTTACTATCAAAATTCTAGCCCCTCTCCCCTCACACGCGACAGCTATCGTAACACGATTCACGGCAACCTTATCCCCCATGACGTCAGTCTATCGATGTAACCTCTTTGCCCCAAGCTCTCCAGCGTGACAATCCCAACTCTCGCTTCTCATTTTGTCTGACGACGGGTTGGTGTAACCAGCTTGAAAATTCACGAGTAAACCTCGATTTTCCGACGAGCCTTCTTTCTTCATGTATCATCCCGGTATGCACACTACCTCAACTATTCAACATATTTTTAGGTGTCAAACGCTTACTCTAACCAGGCGTTGGGAGAAGATCTCGCAGAGGGAGGCGGCAACACTTGAACAGCTGAGTTTCCTCCATCGCTGTCGTGATCATGGTATCCTTCCAAAGTCTCTTTGCTTTAAACCCACACTGCCTAACGAGGCTTGGAGATCGCTTGCTCGCAAATACGGATTTCGTGTTCTGCGTGCGATTATATCTGACGTCCACAATCGTCTTCGTCAAGTTGAAGCAATTATCTCTGACCTAAGGTTCCGGCGCGTTTCACCCTACCTGAAGATATTTTCGAAAATGTACTGCAGCACATAAATGCCACCACCAAGGATGCTCGTATGAAGAAGCGAGTCGATCTTCAAGAGAAAGCTCCAAGCTCTTCTCCGTCCCATCAACGACAGTACAATGTCTACAAGAGTTGTGAACCTTTCGAAAAGGGTCTCACCCCTGCCGAAACAAGCCTTCTGTTGAAAGGCATAAGGTTTAGTTATAGTGATACTGCGCCTACGAGCTTCTTAGCCGGCCTCGAATCCCTCCTACTAACCTCATTCATCCCTGAGGACATGCGTGCTGATATACGCAGCTGTGCTTCCGGCCTTCTACGAAAAAGAAAATATCAGAAAACCTTGCCAATGGAAGGAGAAAAGGGATTACGCTCCCTGAGGTCGAACGACATTATCATCGTTGTAGCTGCGGACAAATGAGGGTGCAACCGTTATCATGGACAATATTGACTATTTCAATAAGGCCAATCAAGCCTTTCATGACAGGGAGGCCTAAATGCCTATTGCTGAAGACCCAACGACAAAAACAGGCTGTATCTGTAAAGAAGAAGGCGAATGAGCTCACTAGACTGAAGCTCATAAGCCCCGCGGACTCTGAATTTCTAACTCTCAATGACCCGCGCATCGCACATGCCAATGGTCTTCCAAAGATTCACAAAGCGGATGCAACATTGAGGATCATAATGCCACTCATTGGATCGCCTACTTATAACCTTGCCAAGTGGTTATACAAACACTTAAAGCACCTAGGTAATGGTTAACAGTACAGCATCAGCAACTCGCAAGCTTTTCTTTAAATAATGCAAGGCTTTAATGTAAGCCCCGATGAATGAATTCTATCGTTTGATGTGGTTGCTCTATTTTTCCTCAATACAACATAACCTGGCAATTGAGAGCGTAGCTCGACGTCTAGAAGAAACGCTAATAGACATTCCAACGCAGCACGTTTAAGACATGCTCTGGCTCTGCCTTAAGAATTATTGTCAATTCGATGGTAAGCATTACCAACAGTTCAAAGGTACACCAATGGGTTCACCGATATTGGGGCTACTTGCCGAGCTAGTCTTACGACGTCTAGAAGAAGCTGTGGTTCAAAACCTCAAAGCGAAAATGTGCCTCCGCTACGTAGATGATACCTTCGTGGTCATTAAAAACTGCGAAGCGGAACGGCTGCATGAAAGCCTCAATGGTGTCTTCCCCGCTATAAGATTCACTCGCGAAGCAGCAACAGGAGATATCCTCCCGTTTCTCGACGTCACTGTGCAAAGATTGAGTGATGGCGAGCTCGCAACAAGCGTTGACTGAAAAGACCCCAATGCCGAAATAATCCTCAACTATGGGAGCAATCATCCTGCTGCCCACAAACGAGGCTGCGTTCGTGGTCTTTTTCACCGCGCCTTCCGGTTCTGTAACAGCGAGTATCTACTTATAAAAGTAACTTGCCTATTTATACCAACTATTCCGATCTAACGCATACCCGATGAGCTTCGTGAAAAACTGTCTCCGAAGTCACATGCAACCACAATATCAGATTTTTAATGTAGAAGTATTACCGAGGAAATTCCATTCATTGCCATACATGAAGGGCATTTTCGGAAACGATCGCCCGACACTTGAACCGATTTGGCATTTGCATCGCTCACAAGCCAGCGTCCTCCCTGCGGGCAGCACTATCACGTGTTAAAGATCCCGTACCCAAAGAGCAACATAAAATGTTATTTACCGCATTCTATGTGCGAATTGCTCTTGCGCTTACGTCGGTCATACAGGCCGACGACTCGGGACCCGCATAAACGAACACAGACTGGCCCTCCGCACACGCTATCCTTGTCCCTCGTGTTTGTGCACGCCGTTGATTGCGACCACCGCTTCAATTGGGAGGGAGCTGAAGTGTTCGCCATGCCTGGCACCAAACCGGCACGCGAATTCCTCGAAGCTCGGCACTCCGGCAACAACAGTATCAACAGCCACGTCGATCTGGATGCGCATTACGAAGGTCTGCGTGCACGGTCCACTGACTTGCGCCCACCTTAAAGCAACAACTGCTTATCCGTGCCCAGCAAAGTGTAACCTCACTGACTCTGCATCTCCCGCCACGTGACTTACTATAAAAACTCTAGCCCCTCTCCCCTCACATGCGACAGCTATCGTAACACGATTCACGGCAACCTTAACCCCCCCCATGACGTCAGTCTATCGATGTAACCTCTAGGCCCCAAACTCTCCAGCGTGACAATCCCAACTCTCACTTCTCATTTCGTCTGACGACGGGTTGGTGTAACCAGCTTGAAAATTCACGAGTAAACCTCGATTTTCCGACGAGTCTTCTTTCTTCATTCCTCATCTTGGATTGCACGCTACCTCCTTTATGTATATATTGTGATATAGGAGAAAATACGGACCCCAGGTGTTGAAATGGAAGAAGATAAGGCGATCTCTGGGTTATAAGATATTATTGTCTGACGTTTTACACTCATACTCGAGCGCATCATCGGAGATAGAGCAAAGGGGAAAATACATGGTTTAAATAGGTCTTTCGTGCTCACTTGCGATAGGTCTAGCCGCCTCGTTTCTCATTGGTCTTTCTTTTGCGCGCCAATAGTGCTTTACGGCCTCATAGGGCACCGGTAGGTCAATGCTGCGGTTGATAGAGTTGGCGTCTGACTGCCAAGCTTCGATGACTTTCCTCGCCATTCTGTTTTCGGTTCGGCCGAGCAGTTGAGCCCCGTCAAAATCGAACCGGTGGTTGTTTTCTAGACTATGCATGGCGACGTGTGATCGAATATCCTTTCGCCTTACGGCCAAAGTGTGCTCGTGCATGCGCTTACTCAGTCGTTTGTCGGTCATGCCGCAGTAGTTGGCCGGGCAGTCTAGACAGTTGACATGGTAAATAACGCCTAAGGTGTCTGCGGGTGGTAGTCGGCCCTTTGGTTGCATGACTAATCGATAGATGGTGGCCTCCGGCCGGTGTCCAACGCCCAAACGATTGGAGACAAATGAAACCATAGGATGCAGCCTTAGCGCGGTTCTACGGTTTGCCAAAAATCCACAAGCTGAATGTTCCCCTACGGCCCATCGTGGCGCTGAAAGACACGCCTACCTACGGACCGTCTAAATGGCTGGCTAAGCATTTGAAGAAGCTGGTAGATGGCTCAGAACTCACAGCCGTATCCTCAACGCACTTCCTAGAAAAACTACGAGGCATCACAATCGCCCCCGACGAGATAATGGTGTCCTTTGATGTCGTCTCCCTATTCACATCCATCACAAAAGAATTGGCCATGAGATTCATCGATTACCTTCTGGAGAGAAGGTACAATGATTAAGGTTAACTTTTTAAAAGGGAACACGCAATGGAGTTACTGGACTACTGCCTTCGCACGTACTTCACGTTTAACGACTATGTTTATGAGTAAATCTAGGGAACCCGGATGGGATCACCGATCTCCGACTACCTTGCGGAGGCCATCCGGCAAGAACTGGAAACTCAGGTCTTCCAAATTTAGAAGCCGAAATTCTGGATGCGCTTCGTGGATGACACCTTTGTTATCATACACCGAGAAGCCAAAGAGAACTTCAAAAGGGATCTGAACTCGATTTTCCCACAGATTCAATTCACAATGGAGGAAGAAGAGGACGGAATGCTCCCTTTTCCCGATGTTCAGATATCAAGGCAGGAGGACAGAACCTCCAGACTGGCGTGTTTCGAAAAGCGACAAACACAGAGAAATTCTTCACTACAACAGCAATCACCCCCTGTCGCATAAACGCAGTTGCGTCCGCTCGCTTTTTCGCCTCATCCAGACACACTGCAGCACAGAGGCTGAGAAGCTGCGAGAACGTAAAACCCTATGGCGCCTCTTTCCGCCAGTAGATATCCACGCAGCTTCGTAAACAAATGCTAATACCAAAGGCATACAAAGACCGAAGGTGAGCCTAAACAAAGACCTGAAACCTTCCATGTCTTGCCCCATGTGAGGAACGTCTCAGAAGCCACTGAGCGCGTGTTAAGACCGCTAAACGTGGGCGTTGGAATCCGGCCGGAGGCCACCATCTATCGATTAGTCATGCAACCAAAGGGCCGACTACCACCCGCAGACACCTTAGGCGTTATTTACCATGTCAACTGTCTAGACTGCCCGGCCAACTACTGCGGCGTGACCGACAAACGACTGAGTACGCGCATGCACGAGCACTCTTTGGCCGTATGGCGAAAGGATATTCGATCACACGTCGCCATGCATAGTCTAGGAAACAACCACCGGTTCGATTTTGACGGGGCTCAACTGCTCGGCCGAACCGAAAACAGAATGGCGAGGAAAGTCATCGAAGCTTGGCAGTCAGACGCCAACTCTATCAACCGCAGCATTGACCTACCGGTGCCCTATGAGGCCGTAAAGCACTATTGGCGCGCAAAAGAAAGACCAATGAGAAACGAGGCGGCTAGACCTATCGCAAGTGAGCACGAAAGACCTATTTAAACCATGTATTTTCCCCTTTGCTCTATCTCCGATGATGCGCTCGAGTATGAGTGTAAAACGTCAGACAATAATATCTTATAACCCAGAGATCGCCTTATCTTCTTCCATATATTTATATATATATTGATTAAGAGGAACCAACAAAGACAAGGGAGACCGGAATGGCCATTTCTGGCTTATTAGCCATCATCAGCCATTCATACCCAATCCCAAGTGTGGACCACCTGGGATTCGAACCCGCGACATTTGGTAATTGAGTCAAACGCTCTACCATTGAGCCACGGACCCGTTGTTTTGTCGGTTGCAATCGGGAATATGATGATAGTAGGGGGCTCACTGATCTGCTTACGGAACACGTATGTTTCGTTGTGCCCTGGAGCTCAGACTAGAGCCTTCGCAGGCAGTCACATAGCGACGTGTAGCATATGATGAAATGGAACCGACAAAGACAAGGGAGAGAGGAATGGCCATTTCTGGCTTATTAACAGTCATTTGCCAGTCATACCAATCCCAAGTGTGGAACACCTGAGCTGGCTCAATGGTAGAGCGTTCGACTCAATAACCAAAGGTGTCGAGTCAGCCTGTCCAGCCTACTCCGTCTCAACCCAAATCTGCCACCACCTACTGGTATCACACTTCCTCTAATAACAAAGCCTGTCGCTTGTCCTCTTCATCTCCCAGCAAAGCAAAAGGATAAAACGGGTCAGTCCAAAAATTGGTTCGGCTTAACCTATCTGGTGCCTTTAGCCCTAGCAACATCTTCTAGGTCTGCAACTACCAGGGTAACGGACCTCTTTTCTTCCAGGCCATCAAGACCTCACTAGTTACTACCTTAGGCTCCCTGCTTCCTATCCATAGAGAGCGGATTCCGGTGGCTATTTTATTGGACTTTTGTAGTTACTGACCTGCCCTGTGCTATCCTTGGTGCAGACCTTCTTGCCACCTTAAATTTTATGGTCGACTGCCGTAACTCCCATTTACACGACCGGAACACCAAGCTGACCGTCCCAGGTATCTGTTCCTCTGCGGTGTCCCATAATATTTCCGCCCTTGACCCTTAACATCATAGTCCATTTCGGCAACTTCTAGTCGAATACCCTGGCACACCTGTTCCAACGTTAGCTTCTCTGATCTACTGAATGCCGTTGTTCAACACATCCGTAGTACTGGCAACCGCCCTCTCGCGCTTGTACGACTGCGATGCCGCCATGGTCGATTTCGAATATATGTTTCAGATGGTTATAATCCTTCAATCTTAAACTTATTGGGCCTTGTCCCTGCACTATTGACTGGCGTCCGTGCGGTGACTACAGGGACAGCCTTCAAAACGTCGCCATCTCGGACTGC